>VXAX01000400.1:87271-185618 GCA_013399835.1 Leptocoma aspasia | reverse complement strand
GGGGCGGCTCCCATGGCAGTGTTTGAAACAGAAAAGGTTTACTAAGAAACAAAATAACAAACTCCTTTACAGAGAAGTGCCAGGTGCAAGAGGTCCTTGCCATGCTAAGACACACCACAAAAGCCATTAAATCCTTTGTTCTGTCCTTTTTGTACCTAATAGCTTAGGCGGGAATCTCTTGGCCCCGGTCCAGTCAGGCAGCCCCAAGTTTGAGGCAAAGTTCGAAAGGTCCTATGAGGTGTCCCTGTACCAACTTTGGTGAGAACTTTCTAGGGTCCTTTCCTTATTTGGCAGACAAAGAGTATTTGTAAATTCCCTTGTAATTTGGTCACCCCGTCAACAGGGGGCACACTTCTACAGGAAATAGTTCAAATAAACCAATGGGCCTCGAGGAACACGTGATTGGCAGGGACCTTTCTGGAACAAAGGGTAGGTACCAGACAGGATTGACATTCAGTGGGGAGGAGGAACCGTGAACATTCTCAAACAAGGGGCAGGTACAAGGGGAGATTGACAATTCTGTAGGAGGAGGGAAGGGCAGGTCTGGGGAAGATAGACAACCAGGGCAAAACCAACAATACAGGGGGAAAGGCACAATCCATTAGGGATAAAATATACTATAGCAATACAAAATAGGGGAGGGGTTATCTAACCAATAAGGGTTATATAGGGGAGGAACATAAGGCCGGGAATCATTTGTCCTTCCTCCCCAGCCAGAGAAGGAATTGTTTTGTCTGCCTACTCTGTGCAGACACAACAATTCCTCTCTGGGCCTGGGAATCAAGAATACCTAAACTAATAGAGAGTTGCAGAGGGGGGAACAGCCTAAACAATTGAAAACACAATAAAAACACACTGCAATAGGCAGTGGCTGGGAAACACTGTGAAATGGCATGTCAAAAAATCAAAATTCAGGACGAAAGCAAGTGAAAAAGTCAGTTAAAACAGCTGTCTTTTTAGACTGGACTCCTATCACTCCATCACCTTTGCCTTCTCTAATGTAATTCCTCTAGAATCATTCTTGTTGAAGCACACTAAGGAATGCTGCAGGGTTAGGTGAGCAATAGTGGTGAATATCATCACCCTTTGTTAACTTTGTCATTCTTATTTCCAGTCATGAGTCCACACTAGCATTTGTCTTTATTATTTTTCTGATTTATTGGATTAGCCTTGAACAGAAGTCTTTGAAAAGGAGAGATCATTTGAGTATTGAAAATATTTTATCAATCTGCTTACTCCAATAACTGTAATTTCGTGGCCTTGAGAATATAAAGCTGCTGTATAAGGAAAGTTTGTTCATACTACTACTACTACTACTACTACTACTACTACTACTGCTACTACTACGCGTTCTACTGCAGGGGTACAGAGTTTTTCGAAGCAGAATTTATTTAAGAAAAATCTTATAAAATTTGCTCAGACTTAAATGGAAATTTTTAGATGGCGTTAAATAAGGCAGCAAAACCAAATTTGGAGCTCAATTTTCATTACACCTTATATAAAAAATGTATTATTTCAGTGGATTTGCACTGACAGAATGACATGACTGTGTGTTTAGACTTAGGCAACCTGCCTTAATTTGCTGTCTTGTCTGGTAACTTGCATACTTGTTATTTTGAATCAATTTACTTGAAAACACATAGATGAGAAATTAATTTTTTGAGCAGTGTTTACTAACATCACCACAGAAATTAAAACTGCTGATAAAGTTAACTTTTCTCACCAGATATAAAACAAAACCAAGATTTGGTGCAAGCACTTTTGGGTATCAACTACACTGACTAATGCATATTCATTTTTTTCCAGATAATCTTCTTTATCCGTCTCCTGAAATTCTGTCTAAGCCCACCTTAAGCAATTTTAAGCAATTTTATAGCCTGTTGCTGGAGTGTATTAGTAACTGTCTGGCACATTCTATTTGTGACTGCTTTTCTTGGTGTCTGCCTCAGTGCCTGCAGATACGTTTACTGGCAATGATCCTATCATCAACAACATTCCATTAAAACTGGTTCTTGATGTGCAGTGGTTTTTCTATTTATTTTGTTCACCATTTCCAGAAAGAATGCTCTCTAATGTTACAACTATAAAAAGATTTATGTTTACAAAAGATTTGTATCAAGAGACAAACTAAAATTTTATTTTAGATGAGCCAAATTGAAACTTTCATGGTTTCAATGTGCACCAAATTAGACACTATTTTTGAGAAGTCCAGGAATTAAATTTAATCTAAATATACAAAACTTTATTTATTTCATGGTCAGCTGGGTTTTATTTTCATTTAGGTAGCTGTTAAAATAAATATTTCTTTATGAATTTTGATTTAAAAATCACAAGCCCATGTGAAGAGGTATTTGAGCTAGCACATTGAATTAGCAATGAAATAGTTTCACGGAGAATGTTAGATATAAATTTCAGTTTTATTTATTGGAAAGCATCTATTGAATGCTGTGCAAAGCAATCTCCAGAGTAAGAATATTTGCTTAATAGTCACAATTTTGCAGAAAAATTCAGGTGATGATAATTTTGCTCCTGATACACTTCAATTCTGCTATTTCTCTTTCATTGTATTTCATCCTTGAAAAATTTCAAAAGGTAAGACTTAAAAAAATCCCTACAAACCTGGGTTATTTTTATGGATTCCATCACTTCAATCACATGAAGAAGAGCATAGACTTTAATATGTGCTCTTCTTTTTAATTATATTATATATCCTTAACAATACATTTTCCAGTTAGTGTTCACTCTTAATACCATCACAGCTTTTTATAACAGATATCTGGGAAGCAACTTTTAGTCAAGATGATGTCACTCCCACTCAGGAAGTGCATTTTCATCTAATTAATGGGATTAATTAAATCAGATCCTTACAGGAAATTACACAATTGTTAGCCACAAATAACTGAATAGACAACAAAACTGACTGTATGAAATGTTTGTGCCTTCCCCTTTTATAAGAAGATAAAGAATTCAGACTGGTCTGAGATAGCTCCTGGCTCTTCCCAAGATGGAGCTCATAAAATCAACTCAAGTATGTTCAATATTCTACTGGAATTTGAATAACTGCTTTGGATTAGTCTCTGAGAATAGCTTGGAAAAGTGATTCAGCCCTGTTATCCACAGGCAGGTATCACAGGCTTATTCATTCTTCCCTTAAGTGGTGGGAAAAGGGCAAGAGAAGTGTGGGTACAACCACTCTCCATCTGGCTTTAATGTTCCCATCAAGGACTACCTTGCCTTGGGGATCAGGAGGAAATCATATACAATGCTTCAGGTGCCAGATACTCTCTAAGCTTAGTCTTAGATTGTTCAAAGTTTGGTTAAAATGGAGGGTGAAAGAAGGAGAAACCCAATGTCCTTGACAGAGGCAGTCTTGCTTCCCTTTAGTTGTGTCTAGACTGTTTTGCAAGTGGTCTTTTAGGCAGTACTGGCCTATTGTAGGCCTTGCTCCTGACTGCTGGACATTAATCTTTGGATTGGTACAGTCTTTCTTGTCATTACCTTCACCTGTCTCTTTATTCCAAATTTCACAATGACATAAAAGCAATGGTGATAGCTGTCCTGGGGAGAGAAGTTGCTTCCTACATTCTTCTACTTAATTTTAGTCCCTCCTTTGCAAAAGCAGCTTGTTGTTCCATTGCTTGTGCTCATCAGGATGGGAGAAGAACACTGGGAGTCACAGAGAGATACTGTCTGCAGGAGGCTCCAAGCCTGCAGCATGACAGGTTTGGGCTTCATTTGCATTGTCTGAAGGTCTGTACCTCTCCTGACTTCAAAAGCAACAAAATGAAGGGTATTTTACAGAAGTATGTATTAGAGTACCCCATGTCCTCCACCTGCAGTGTACTATTGAACTTGGATCGGAGCTCCTTTAAAAACCCACACACTATTGTATTTACAAGGCCTGGCTTTGACATATGAATTTTAGTTTTGCCAGGGAAGTAAAGAAACTTATAATAGGTGGTGTATACTTTCTTTTTTTAAAATTAATTTTTCAAGAAATCCAGAAAGAGAAGGTAGAGTTGTTAATGTTTCTAATTTTATTGTCAGACATCTATCCTTGAAGTCTGTCTCACCACAAAAAGCCAAACCCAAACAAGAAATCTTAGTTTTGATTCAGTAGTAAGTTTCAGATATACTTATGTAAACTAACATTTCTAAGTGACACTTCATTAAATTAAACTGTTTAGGAGTGAAATTTAATTAAATCCTACTACTTGCAGAACTGAATAATATTGTTACTTAAAAGATACTTGATTTCAGAATTTATGTGCATCTTCTTAGTTAGAAATTGATCATATTTTGATGCCTACTTTAGCTTCAGTTCTTTTTATTTAGTTAGTAAAATAAACCACTGACAAATATAGTCAAAACACTATATAGCATGTATACATCTGTTTTCCAGCCTTGATGATTCTATATATAGTTAGGAGATTTTGGCTTTCATTAAAAGTCTGGCAAACAGAATTACAAGGGAAACTTTGAAAATAGAAAAGGATGACATGAGTAACTAGACAACTGGAGAACATCTAAGAATTTATTTCCTATTGAAGTGTTGTGCTGCATCTGGGAAATAAATGTGTTTCAGAATATTTAATTCATCTCTTCCCATTAAAACATGGACCTAGACAGCAGGGCAGTACATTTTACACCTGCAGTAATTGCTTCATTGTGAAGTGCCAAAGCAGTGGAAATGAGAATTTTTTTGTGGAATGAAACAATCTAGCAGACTGATTCTCTGTGCAGGCATATTCTGTAAATTGAAATGTTCACTGACAGCAGATTTATGCTTGAAGTCAGCAGGTTTTCCAAAGGGCTTGTGTTGTATCATTCTTGGGTGAATTAGAAATGGTCATCTTGGTTTTCTTTACAGTTTTATAGGTAGGTCTGTAAATAAGAAAGGTAAGATGAGCAAACCTCTATTTGTGGAAATTACCTGGAGAGGTTTCTGCAAACTACTGATACCTCTCAATGTCCTTTTGAGACAGTAGGAACTGGGATTTATAATGTTTTTGGAGATTCATATAGTAAGTAACATAGCCTCTCTAATGAATATATTTTTTGAGTATGTCAAATATATTTGACTTTATAGATAGAGCATAGTACTGCACTTACCTAAAGTGAGTAAAAGTCCTGGTCTTATTCTTGTTCCTGGAGAATTTCTTCAGCTAAGTGCTCATCAGTTGGGATGCTGGATATGTTTTGATGCATAAATAGTTTTATTTCTGGTTATCTTTATATGCCTGCATTATCTGATTGTCTCAACCAGCAGAAACTAACAGTTTAACTGTAATAATGTGAATGTAAGTTTTGATGAAGGCAATGATTAAAGAGAACATTTGCAATATTGAGAAGCCTTTTTACTGACATTCCCAATGATCCTAAGTGCTCTGACATGTGATTTAGGCAGCATTGTATAAAGGGTACTTGTTCACTACTAGAAGGTGAGAACAGTTCATGGGGTCTTACGGAAGCAGACTTTCAATCAGATCACCTATTACTTGCACCTTGTTTCAAGCATTTCCTCTAAGTGGTTTTAAGCAAAGCGACTCATGGCTCTGTCCTGGTGAGGGTTTGTTCCGAGTGTTCACCTAAGCATGTCATTATACCAAACACAGTGCAAAGGAGAACTGACTCTTACTTCTGTCCATTTGTCCAATGAAATAAGTATCTAGAGAGCCCAATACTAATAGTCTGGAAATAGACTAGGTAGGAGAAAATGGGATCCAGGCTCCCTTTGTATGTATATATATATATATATCAGTTGGTATGTTACACTTCAGGTAAGCCTAGTTCTACTTCATTGCTTCTATCAAGAGGTCTAATTACATAAGTAAGAAACTGGCAGAAGAAGTTGTTATAGTGCATTTCAAAGGCTCCCTTTGCCCATGACTTTTTTTTTGTTGTCAAATGAAATAGCATTGTACTAAATCTAATTTAGCAGAGCTGCCACCAATTTGTAAAGCTCTCATTGCACAGGAGTAAGAGTGAGAGTGCAGATCCTTTTTCACTTCCAACCTAATTATCTGTGCAGTCCATTAAGAATCCATGGGTTTAGTTACTGTCTCTCAGTTTCCTTGGTCAATTTGGATGTGTGGAACACGAGACAAGTTCAGTTTTACTAACAAGGTATGTAAGCCTAGGTTGACATAGCACTATTTGGATCAGGCCCCTGTGGCCTCTTTCCTTCTCCAGCTGCAGGTAATTCTGCAATAGTCATGATGGTCAGAAGAGTTGGTTTCATATATGAAAACCACACATCTCTCAATGCCCTGAGAAAAATTGCAACTTTTAGTTGGAAAGACTAAAAATCCTGACACAAAAGAAACCAGGGATGTTGTCAGAGGAAGCGATCCTTCTGCCAGTATTAATCTGGATGGGGGAATGCACCCTAATAGTCCTTGGAAGTATGTCACAGGACAGAAAAAACACAAAACTTCAGTATCGTTGTGTCCATCTCACCTGTGGGGAAACTCTTCACCTCAAACCTAGCATGTATAAGCCGGATACAGCAGCTGAGCATCCAAGATGCTTTTATTTCATAGCCTATTACCTATTTTAGTGTTAATTACTGATATTTGTAAATTTTCCGTCTACTTAAAAAGCTTGAGAAGTAATTTGGAATGTGTTGAAGGATAGTCCTTCTCTGAAGTAATTTTGGAAGTCGATACTTTATTTGAGACAATGAATAGTTACTCTCTAGACTCTGCTGGTGTCTGTATATTTTTACTCATTCAAGACTTTCTTTGTTAACAATTTTAAGACCTGCACTAAAAACAAATTAGTTCTTTCTCTACATCTACACTTCACTAGCTACTCAAAAGAAAGATTGCATAATCTTCTCAGGGTTTGAGTAAAAAGTAGCTTAAACTATTCATGTTGGCATCCCACTGTACCCTAAAAATGTAGATTATTAGGATGCTTTCATGAATCTTTATGGATGTTTTTCAAGTAGTCCTCCTAGACCAAAAAATACCAAGAAAATTTGCTGGGAAATAATTTTTCGTTGGTTGCAGTTTTCATTTATTACTTCTTAAGGAATTAACCTTTGGGGTTTTGAAACAAACACAAGGGCTCTTTCCTGTGGTTTGAGACACTGAGTTATTTATATTTATCCTGCATTAGTGTAGCTGAATGTTTTGAATCTTACTATCTTCATTTTCCAAACACTTCCATCTAACAGAAGGATTTTTTGAGGGATGGTGCATATCAGCGTGGTACAGAGCAGTGCCATGGAAAGGTTACTGAGCTAGCTCCAGTACTGGAAATATATTTGCATTAACATAGCTTCTCACTTGAGCAAATAGCTCAACTTAAAAGTAGTCTGTAAACAGTGTGGGCTTTATCAGCCCTACAGCTTTTTTCACTGTTTGCCTCAGAGCATGTGCATTGCCTCAAGACTCATGTTGGGTCTTTAGACAACTGCAGGCAAATGAAGTTCCTTAGTCATTCCATTCTGAGTCATTGTTTCCTATTTGGCAACTAGACTGAAGACTCTCTAAAATATATTGCCCAGGTGCCACTGTTGTTGTTTTGTTTATCCTTAAGATGGAGCTTGCAGATGTTACCAAATGAAACACAGCAGCAAAAAGATTCTCACTCAGCATTTGTGAGGCTTAGTTATTCCAGTTAAGATTTGGGGCATGACCTTTCCAGTGCTTTGTAAAATGTATTTGTACAATGCTGCTAAATATTAAAGTTGCATCTCATGCTAAGTAATGAGGTTGCCCAGCTATGAGCAGGTCTGAGCCCACTGTCTTTTATATGGCACTAGTATTTCTAAGTGCAAATAACTGCTGCTGACATGTGAAAATGTGCAGCTGACAAATTCATGAGTCTTTCATGTGATGATGGCAGATAAGGCTGGTAGTATGGGCTGGAGTGTGACTGAAATTGAGGTAAAAGTAACTAGTTAAATAAAACTCCTCTATTTTATTTAAAAGTTTTGATAATCTATTTATTACTGTTAAAAAAATCTGCACGGACCATTAATTGTATGTGTTCTATTAGAAAAATACATTTTGTAGAAGTTACAAATGAGCTAAACTTTAAAGCCAGGGTCACATTCTGTATCTGTGTATCTATACATTTATGAATGTGTATATAGTTGTAATGTTTCTATATATTTATAAATAAATGCACTATAGATAAAAGGTCATTTCTGCAAAAACAGTATAAAGTACATTCAAACACTTGAATCTTTATGCAGGGTTTGCTTAAGATATTGACATTCCAGTCCCAAATTTTTTTTGTATTTCACTGTAGCCAGGAAATTTCTGTATCAAACAAATTTAAAAAAATTATAAATACTGAGTGTGATGTAATGGCTGGGGATACCAACCTGGGTCTGATACGGAGAGATTCTGAAAATGTCTGCAGCCCTAAAAGGATGATGTTTTCTGTGGCAGAGGCTAGTGAGAGTCTCCAGGACTTCATTATGCTGCTTGTTTTATATCTGAAGGCTGAGCTTTGTGCTTAACCACTTCCACTCTGAGGTGATTTTTCATGGAGACTTGCAGACAGTTGGGATCACTGAAGTGGTTTTGCTACTGTAGGTCAGTTGTGTGCCTTGAGGTTGACAATCTTTGCCTCTGCATACAAACATCAGCAATGTCAATGTCACTGCTTCCAAAATCTGTCCCCTTTCAGAAGGTGATAAAACTGTGTGACCTCTCACCATATTCAAACAGAGGTGTGTACGCTTCTAGCTGGGGTATTGTGCTGGAGTTCAGGATGTAGTTGTTGTCAGCTGTTTCCAAGGGGCCACTCCATGCTGTAGCCATCTGTGAGGACACCGAGAAAAGGCATTTGGTAGTTTGAGTGAGGAAGGATACAGCCTTGATGTGACTGAAGGTGGTGTACAGCCCTTCTGAATGTTGCAAGTCTCAGTCTCACCAGAACACTGTGATTTAGCTGATTAATGAAATTTGTATTTCTGCTGTTGGCTGCTTCTCCAGCTGGGTTGAAAAGGGCAGAAAAAGGCTTTACTAGGAAATGCCTATCTGGCTATGATAGAATTTCCAGAGCAAGCCAGAGCTAAAATTAACACTGCAGGTTAATGCCTGAGGGAGTAAAGGCGAAGAGTGTTTTGAGCTACTTTGAGAAAACCTTTGTTCTGTCCTTAAAACAGAAGTGAAGTACATGTGATTTAATACATTATTTAGTTTTACAAATTAAGTCAAATAAGATGGACTTCCTCCCCATAAATACTATGATAGAACATACACTCCTCTTTTAATTAAATAGAAGTAAATTTCAATGAAGGCAAGGATAAAAATGCTCAAAGTCTATATTGTATAATAATAATATCTAAAAGGATAGGTTAAAAGTAGTGTTAAAAATGCAAAGTCCACCAATCAGTAGTTGTAAGGTAGTACATTTTAAAAGATCTGAGAAAACAACAAATATTTTCTGAAGAAAGATCTGACTTTATTTTAGCTGAGCCTTCTTAAACAGAAAATAGAATTCAAAAAACAATGAGTTGAAACATTATGCTCAGAGAACTGTCTAGTTACAAGTTTCAGCAGTCAATGAACAGCCTGGAGAGCCAAACACAGCCACTGCTCATTAGCTTTTCCCTCAGTGCTGTTAGTCTAGCAATGTTAGTATTTTAATGCTGGTTCATCAGTGAGAATCTAAGAATAAGGTCTTAAAGAGAAATAATGCAGGCAACATGACCAGCCCATCTGCAACGGTGGGTTTTTTCCTGGTTTTGTGATGGCTTTTTTTTTTTCCATTCAGAAATGCTTTCTGAATATTATAAAACTTTCTTTCGTTTTGATTTTGTTTTAAATGTGCTCAGTAGTTATCTTGCTACACACATATACAGCAGAAATACTTTATATTTCAAGTAGTAGCTTCTTTGAATAAAGAAAAAAGGCTTTTTCGGATGAAATAGACTACTGAAAAATTTAGGATGGCAGCTTGCATCCTAAACAGTCTATTTTATGCACTGAAAAGAGAAAGTTCCTATAGATAGTTTCGACTGTTTTCATTTGGTTTCAATTTTACTATCCTGAGAAATTTTTAGAGACATGGACATGAGATTAGACATCAGAATGTGCTGGCATTTGGGAAAAAGATCACTTTAATTTTTACCTTTATCTTACAGTCCTTTCCTAATGTGATCATTTTTACTGATGGCGTGGGAAATAACAAGGCTTACATGGCCTTTGGTGAGACTTTGTGCATGTGTTCTTACATATGCAAAACACTTTCTTTCTAACTCAGAACACACATTGCTAATGTGCTACCTCCTAGTGTGTTCATAACTTTAATTCTTTATGTAATCCATAAAGGTTATAACATTAATTTTAGCTTAAGGCATACTGCATATGTGTATTTGCTAGATCCTTTCAAAGAATTTTTTTAAATAAATTTTTTACATATTCTTTTCTTTGAAAGTGATTTTCTCTAAAAATTGGTAAGTTTAAATCTTAATGGTCTGTTTGTTCATAAAAAAAATGCCTTTTATACATTTTTTGTAGAAGTCAACTGTTGACTGGACCCAATTAAGATTGTCATCTTCTAGGTATTTACAAACTACAAACCAAATTATATTAAGTTCTTCTTTTATTTTAGAAAGCTGTTTGTTCGATCATTAGCAATTTAAAAACCATATAAGTACTATGGAGACTGTCCTCTGATCATTATTATTTCAGACAACAGTTTTAATAAAAAATGCATAACTTCAGAAAATGCAGTACACTTTTGAGATTACATTATCAAATCAACATTTTGTTGAACAGCAAGTTATACATTTTGATGCATTTCTGTTCTTGAAAAAGTAATGTTTACTAAGAGGGGAGAGGTTTTGGGTGGTAGTCTGTTTTTTTCTTTTTGAATGCGTTTTTCTTTTATAATTAAACTATGGAGTTTAAATAATCCTGGAAGATAGCTCTAAAAATTCACACCGTCTTTGAAATGGTTAGTGCACCAAGAAAGGCTTTAAAAGTTATCCCTTAATGCTGAGGTCAGATTGCCAGCTATTATACCTTTTTATGTGTTATGCCTCTTTTATAGCCTGGTCTCTGTTTCTTGTACTTTGAAGCTGCATTGCTTTTCTACCACAACAAGGTATTTATTGTTATGGAGAAGCATGGTGAGAGAAACCTCATGAAGAAAGCAGAATACTTTAAAGGCTTTCAATGGAAAAATGAGGATTTCTTATTGCTTTGTCTTGCTTGCATTTTTACTATAGTTTTCTGTAGCCTCTTGCTTTCATTTCTCCTGGATTTGTTGTTTTGTGCAATCCATGAGCTTAAATATCTGCAAGAGAGAGGACTAAAGGAATGGCTGCCAGACTTCTTTGGTGATGTCCAGCATTTGCAGTATTTGGAGTGGAAAAAAGCATCGCCCTGGAAATGCTGTAGAGCAGACCAAGACTGAAGCTACAGATTGGCTCTGCAAGATTGTTTGCCTGGTTAATCCAGGCCTTTTTCTACTCACAAACTTGTATTGAGACATTTTCATCCTCATTGACTTTCCCATCTGAGTGCAGCTGGGTTCTTCTCTCTTATCCTTTCAATGAAAATGTAAACAAGGCTGCTAAAAAGCCTAGTGAAAAGATATGGACTCAGTTCCTTTTAAGGTACTGGTGATATCCTAGTCTATCTCCAGCTCTTTCTGTAGGAGAACTAAGAGGAACTGAAGTACTCTGACAAGCAGTGGCTGTGATGTGTTTTATATGCTCTGTGTTACACAATGGTGATAACATTCTCTTCTGTGAGTAGAGACGACCTTGTTTTTTACTGCTAAAAGAAGTCAGTGCTAATCAGAAAGCCAGCAGGTTTGATATCTTGCATGACAATAGAATATTAAAATAACTGTTCAACCATCTTCTTCCCTTTTTTTTCCTTTATGGTCAGAATAGTTATTATGATAAATTCAGAGAGAGTTTTCACACTGACATTTAATTAAAATGAAATTACCTACCATTGTTATGGGCTACACAGAAGCTATTATTTATGTTTATATTATTCTAATACCTTATTAGACTAGGTTTGCATTTGCATCAGTAAGTTAGGATGACTTGAATTATTTCTTTTTGTACTCCTTAAGTAGCAGCAAGAGCAAGCTGCGATATTAAATACCTACAGAAGAAGATATTTCAGTCTTCTTGGAAAAGGCAGGGACAGTGTTCAGACAGAGGTTTCTTTTTTCCACTGTTCTCCAGTTATATTTTGTTCTGTTCACTATGGCTACTCATCACAGAAACCATCAGGATGGCTGAAGTCCTCTTGTTGATGGAATTTTTATCATGCTGGCTGATTAGATTAATTCCCTGTGTATTAGACAAAAAGATCATCTTTTAATGCAGCAACACTTCTATGTATTAATAGTTTTATTCTAGACATTACTAAATATATAGCATAATACGGTAAGATCACTTAGAAGCAGCATTTGTCAAAGGTACCATACTCTATTTTTTGAAGTAACAGAAATAACTGAGGAAGAGAGGTGGTGAAGGGGTTTTGGCTATAGCTATCATGAATTTTTCAAAGAGCAAAATAATCTGATAGGCTTTTTAATTCCACAGAGAGTCTAAGTTTAGAGGTCTGGGTAAGAGTGATGGTTGTGTCAATCTAAGAGTGCACAATCAGCTGTTCCACTTCCAAAACAGCTGTTCCACAATGTTCTGCCACTTCCCACCTGGATCCCTCTGCTAATTGGGGAGCTCCCACTGTTCTTGATCTTTCCCTCCATTTCCTAGCATTACTGTGAAGCTGTTAGTAGATCATTGTGACTGTTTAATAAGGACTCATGCTTTCAAGGAGAGAAACTACTGTGAGTTTCCTACCCCTAGAAACATCCTGCTCAGGCTACTTTTTAATTTTCCTTTGACCTCTATATTAATGCTCTGTCTTTTGACCTTGTGCTATGGGTATTAGCCTTGGCAGTATCTGGGAGCAGCATTGGTGGGCACTGCTCCATAAGGGAAGGAAAACTGGAAGCCAGCTGTGACACCAAGGCAAGCAAGGACAGTGATACAAGGTTAAGGGGCAGTCCCACAGACAGAGAAAGTGATGGCAGTCAGCTTCAGCCAAAAGCCCAGACTGACAGGCAAGTCTGTAAGTTCTGATGTAAGACTGATGTAAGACTAGGATCAAACCAAGAAGCAAAGTCAGGACAAGATTAATAACCTTTTTTTTTCTTCTCTAATCTATGGATTCATAACTGCCTTATGTTTTAGAGATGGAATGTCCATTTGTTAGCCAAATTCTGCAGGCAGTTGGACAGAGCAGGAGAAGGGAACAGCACATGACTGCAGATCTGGGCTGTAGGGCAGGGGCTGAATACAGGCAGCCACTGGAAGACATTTCCAGAGAGAGAGAGAGAGAACTAAGAATTATTCCTACTTCAGCAGGAGACTGACAAAAGAAGGAACGATTTTTCACAATATATATTTTAGGATATATTTTGCAGCAAATATGGCTCTCCTCAGTACAGGGTACCAACAATGTTTTTCTCACTCAGCATTGCCTCACCAATTTGGATGAAATCCTGCAGGCTACAGCAGTCAAATCCTGCCTGGCTGTGCAGTAAGTTACAGCATATATCCAGTTAAATCATTGGCATAACAATATATTTGTAGTTTAATTGGGGATGACATGAATGTAGATGAGCTGTCACATTGACTAGGTATGTTGCCTCACAAGCAAGTGAAATCTCCTTAAAGAAAAGACCAATTAATGAAAAATAGTCATTCTTACTGCATTTCCAGTAACTGAAGTAACAACATGAAACTGATATTTTAATTCTATACAAACCCAGTGAATTACTAACTAGGTTTTGAAGCACATGAACCAATGATCTTTAATTACCTGGGTTGAACAGGGAAGTGGTAGAATTCTTTATTTACAGAGGTGGGAAATTTCAGATATGCTTATTTTGGCAAACCTACCTTTCAGATAATTCTGACATCTGGAGGGTTTTTTGACTATTGAAAAACTCAATAGAAAAAAAAAAAACCAAAAAAGAAAATGAATTATAAACTACATATTAATTAATTCATGCACTAAACCTGCCCTTTAGATTAAAGCAGGAAAGTTTTTATAAAAGTTGAAAGAAGCATAGCTTTGGGTTATGGATGGAATAATCACGAGACAATGTATAGGCAAATCTTCCAATTTTAATGGAAGCCACAGCTAGAGTTGCTTTGGTGTTAAACGTCAAATACAAGCACAGACGAATTGACAATTATATGCTTTAACTGCAAGCACAGAAAAGACAAGCAAGTAACAACATTTAATTGGCATACTCTTGGTAATAATGCATTAAGATAAACTGTAGAACAATGAAGCTTAACATTGCTTATTGCTCAAATGCTTACCCGAACCTAGACAACCATTTAGTAAGTGATATATTTAAAAAGCCAAAATACAGAGCCAAAATATGATTTAAAAGCTTCCATATGCAAATAAAAAGCTTCTTCCTGTTATGTTTTCCTCCACAGAGTTGTATATTAGCATTTTGGTAGCATACTTATGTGTAGCTTTATTTTTCTTCAATTTGCAACCATGGTATTTGCAGAGAAGTAGTACTACCTAGGTTCATTAATGCAGCATTTATATTCTGCAACTCTTCATGTAAATACCATGTTTCAAGGCAGCATTATGAATATTTCACGTGCTTTTGTGAAGTATTTTTCCTCAGGAGGGAGACCTTTATTGTTAATATAATGCTTATCTAAAATGATTGGTTCGAAATATTTCAATTGTATTTTTCTTCCTTTGACAAGCTTGCTTCTATTGCAATATTCTTTAATTATAAGATTTTGTAAATTACAGTATGATGTCATCTTAATTTTACTTATTGGCTTGTTGTACCCTCTGAAGAAAGAACCCTTGAAGACAAACTCTTCAGAAAGCTCTTTCTGCTCCAGAGTATTGCTACTTGCACAGCTCACACCAGTGGAGAGAATTGCTGATGCAATAGCAGCTTTTGCAGCTTCTTATTTGGAACAATAGGCAGTTCAAACATTTAACATTCATTTTATTTCTGGGGGAACCTTAGACAGTTATTCCGTATTTCAAATGTAAAGACACCTATAAAACCTGTAGTGATAGATCTCAGACTTTGAAATACAGCATGGAACTACTTCAAGGTATTTTCATTAACTAAAATTACCAGGGCATTTAAAATCTCAGCTGGGGGAAGCTGTTTCCCCAGTGCTGTTCCTGTGCTCACATTCGGCTCAGCTGGAGGCTGCAGTCTGGTTGCCAGAAGATAAATCCTGGATTTTGCTGTGCCAATGTAACAGTTGAATTTCAGTCAATATTTTTAACTTGGTCTAGAAATCATCTCTGTTAAATAATTGGTTTTCTTTTGAATGTTCTGCCTTGAGGAGTATTTTCTGGTTTAGTCTGCAAGGCCTGTACTGTTCCCTGTATGTAAAAATCCTGAACCCAACCATAGTATACTGTGGGCGTACCGTAGACCTGAAAAGAGCGCAACCTTTCCTGTTATAATGCACCTAGAAGGGACTTCTAATATCAGAGTCAAATATTTAATTGACAGGCACAGATACCATTCTTCTAATGCTAGCATATGCTAATTTAGGTAAACAAGCACAAATGGAGTTGCTGCCTGTTACTGTTCAGACAGTCTCTTGGTCAACTCTTCGGCAATTTGCCTTCATTTTAGACAAACAAAGGAAAATGTACACAGCCATGCCTTAGACGAACTCATATATTATTCAGTAAGTAGCCAGAAAGCTCAGGAGTACAAGACATTAATCACTTAAAAATACTATATTGGGGAAGTAAGGATGGGAGGTCTTTTTTTAATAGCAGAATGTATTTCTCAAGCATGAACCGGACAAGGACCTGAGCTTTGGTATCACTGCTTTGTGAGAAATAGACCTAATTTGTTTCAACAGTGTTAAGTAATTTAGGTCTTTATTGGAATCTAAATATATAATGGAAGAAATTTAGACAAAGTGATACTCATATTGAAGCATAATTTTATTTTAATCCTCAAAAAAATCTACAATTGGAAATGGTGTTTGCAGCAATGAGGATATTTCAGCTGTCTCTTTGTAGAAATTATTTCAAAAGAGTAATCAGAAAGGTTATCTTAAGAAAAAGGAAACAAAATCTAAACAAACATTTGTTTCCAACATTTGGAAACAAAATGTAACTTAAAAAAAATAGGAAGCTATTCTACAGATGTCTACCTTTTACTCTTCATATCTCAAGTATCTGTTCTCTTTCATTCCCTTGTAATTAATTCTTCAGCATAGGGACAATAGCTGTTATATGCCTTTTATAAACAAAAGTAAGGGAGAAACATGATATTTTTCACAGAGAAAAGGTAAGAATGTCCCTCTTTGGAAGAAATATTCAATCTAAAACTTATCATGTTTTAACTTTCCAAGAAGTCATTACTAGAGAGTTCAGAATGAAGAAGGTATTTCTATGTGCTAATGAGTGTGACACCATTCCAGCGTGGATGGAGGGAAAGCTTTGACCCCATATTGTGTCTCTCGGTGGTTCAGAAAAACCTATCCAGATGAGCTCTACCTGCACTCAAGCAGCAGTCCAGAGAGGATTCCCCTGGGTCAGTATGGGGCCTGTGGAAAATGTTAATGTGTCCCACAGCCCATATTTTCCAGTTTTGAGTTAAACTATCCAAGATAGGAAGCATGAATAATTTCTCCATGATATATGTCCCCAAAGAAAATTATACTTCAGTTAAAAGGCCCTAAATACATCTTGCACTCTAGGACTAAAAACTTATTTCTTCAAGAGTCTTTTGGGAGTATGGTAGTATTTCTGAGATCCTTGAAGTACCTATTTACATTTAAGTTCAAAAAGCCTTTGTAAGACTTAGCAAACAGCCTCCTTTTACAGAATGTTGAAGGGAACTTTTACAAACAATTGGAAAGGGAGGGCAGGAGAAAATCTTTTCATCTCTATAGAGCACCAGATATTACCATTGCAGTGTAATTTGTATGAAATAAATCTTTTCCAAAGAGTATTGTGCCTGCCTGTGGCAGTGTACCCCCTGTTCACTGGATTTAATAATCTGGATCTCAGTTCTAAACCTTGTTTACTACCAGGGAAAGAAGTTATTACTGTCAGGTTATTCATTAGACTAAGTATTAACACAATGATCACAATGTCTCACCCAGTTTATTCTAAACAGGGAGCATATAACATTTTCCTGTCTTCATTTACTGATTTCCCCAAAACAAGCAGCTAATATAAAAAAAATAATTGAGATAAAATGGTAAGAAATAAAAAGCCAATGCCTTAAATAAATTTTAAATTAAAAACCATATGCCAACCTAAATCAAAGGAGAATAGTTTAAACTGGATATTAGGAATTCTTTAGTAAGAGGGTGTTGAAGCACAAGAACAGGTTGCCCAGAGAAGTTGTAGATGCCTCAACTCTGGGAGTGTTCAAGGCCAGGCTGAACAGGGGTCTGAGCAACTTGGTCTGCTGGGAGGTGTTCTTGCCTCTGACAAGGGGCTGGAACTAGATGATCGTTAAGGTCCCTTCCAACCCAAACCATTCCATGATTCTATGATTTTTGCCATTTAATTTTTTTCTGTGAAAATTTTTAATTACAGAAGAAATCTCATTAGGAATGAAGAAGAAAGTAGAGTTTATTTTTGCTAGTCTGGGCTGCATTGGGTGTTTCCTACAATAATCTTCTTGTGCCAATGTACTTTAATGTGTACACCATCTTTCTTGTTGTATGAAGGAAGGCAATATGGTTGTCCGTTTGCATGGTGTTTATTGTGGTACACAAGCATGACTTAGAGATAAGCTCAGATACAAATGCCTTGCTAAATTGGTCCTAGCTTAAAAAAAAGTATTACAGAAAAGAAGAAAGGCATGGTGGGCTTAGCTTGGACAGCAGCCAAAACTCTCCCAGTATTTTGCTCACTGCCCTCTTGTGGAAAATAGGCTTTTGTTTCATTTTGGTTTGCTTTATTTTGTTTTGTTTTGTTTGTTTTGAAGAAATGTCTCTCCCAGCTTGTCTGGAGCCATTTTTTCCATGTTTTAGTCAAACATAGCAAAACCTCCCTGGGTAAGCAAAGGAACATGTGACTACTTGGTAACTTTTTCTGTTAAGAGGACACCTTTTCTCCTTTACAAGCTTTCCTAAGTAGTGAAGTGCACTTAGCAAAAGGAAACCTGGATAATGCACTATAGTGAAGCTTGTTCATGCCATCACCATATGGAGAGTTTTTGACTGCCTTGTACACAGCAAATATATGAAATATGCAGCCAAGCTTAAAGTGAGTGTAGTTTTTAAAGACTTATGTGCATGCTCTTCTGCCTTGACCTGAAATACCATGATTAAAGTAGTATCAAGGATTTTTCTTCCTCTAAGCAACCTTATTTGTCCCTAATTGGAGAGGAAATCTGAATATTAATTTTCACTTGTAAATTTCTAAAGGAATCTTTGAGACCAAGTTTAATTGAATTTTTTACTTCTAAATTTCTGGTTTGCAACAGACTTTCTATGTATTTTAACCCAAATCTATTATGCAATTCTAAGAAATTAGTCTAGTTAATATCTCATGTAGAGACTATCAGCAGTCTCCAGCACTCATTGTTACATAACTTCTAAAAAATAGCTTGGTGAAAATTAATTCTCATCTTTCTCCCATAACTTGTGAAATAATATGGGACATGTATTTTTCCTAAAATATCCATGGTAAGAAATTGGTGGATGAAAGATTTAATTCTTTAGAAATACAAACACATGAAAAAGGGATATGCTTTTTTTATTTATTTTTAAAGAAGTAACATTTTTGTGTTGAATATGTTTTTGGTAATATGTGGTTTTCTGCACATTTATATATATGAACATATAAATATATATTTTTCCCCTAATTTTATAAATTAGCACAAAGACCCTGAAGTGGTACAGATGATACTGTATTACATTTTAATGCTGAATTATAAAATTAATTAACTCCTTTGCTAAGGCTTGAGTTCAAGAAACATTGAATTTTGCCTTATCAGAATCCCAGTCAGAAGGACAGTGACTGTGATTTCCATGCAAATATTTCAATTTTCAAGTCATTGAAGAATTAAGAAGAGTTTTTTTCAGATATGAGGATCTTTCAAAGTTATTAGTGAGAAGCACATTACTGCTTTTGTGAGCAGGGTTTGTGAAACCTGCATACCTAATTCATATCCTCTATCCTAATAATTTTTATAGGCATAGCATAATCCAGCCCACTTGACTTTGTCGTCCTTGTAGCATTTGGAGATCAGAAATGAAAAAGTCAGACAAATGGCTAAATCAGACAGGAAAGAGATAAGGATTACAAAAAGGGTAAAATCTTAACCTAAATATAGGCAGTGAGCTGTTTGCTACTTTTGTAATTTGATCTGATTAATAACAATGCAAGCAAAGGTTAGTAACTGTTTAACACCTGCAAATGCTAAATAGTTGGAAACAATTTTTACAGATCTTTGTAAGCCCTTTGAATAGCCTTATATTACATGTAACAGTGAAACATATAGTTAAATGGTACGTTAGAGGCTATGGAACCAGAGGTTGAGGCTGATACTCTGGATTCTGTTTTCATATGCAGTTGGCCTTATTAACAGCATGTGAATATATGGTCATAAGACTTTCTTTGTAAATGATGTTATTAGCATCTTATTTACTTGAATGACTGCATATATATTAAATAAGAGAAAGTACATATAAATCCAGAGGTGTTTGAATTGGAAAGATATGTAGTAGTCTAAGCATGATGGCTATAGAGGTAATTGATTACAAAAATACCAAATATCAGATGGTTTACATACACACCTCGAATCTGAAAAAGTGTGGAGTAAAAAAATTTGCTTGTGACTACTTTGTAATTCAGAGGTTTATCTGAAATATACTTATGCAAGATGTTATGTTTGTGCACATATTCTGTGGTGGAGTTACAAGGCATAAATATAAGCAAGCTATAAAATTATTAAAATACTATATACCTTAAGAGATGGGGTTTTGCTTGTTTGCTTTTCTCCAATTGTTTTTTAAATACTTTTAAATGCTGTTAATGCAATAAGCCTTTGTTTTGGGGTTTTTCTCTTTTAGTCTTTTTCTCTTGTAGTCTTTTTTCATTCAGGATTGCAATGAATCTGCCGGTTGTGCTTGGATGGCATGCAGAGATAGCAAATTCATTGCAACAACTCTCAAGCCACGTAAGAACAACCATACAGAACATAAAAGCAGTGTGACTCTCAGAGCTTTGCTTTTGGTTGCTAACAGAGAGCATTCAATATTTAATAAACAATTTATAGTGTTTTGCATAAATCCTTAACATGGCACTTCTGGTACCGAGGTTGATGCTATAATGATAAAAAAAGTTTCAGAGAATGAACAGCACTGCTAATAGAAGTAGTGGTGTTACTTGACCACATACCTTCTGACTGAAAATGCCGTTGTCCAGAAAATAATCAAATAAATCTTTAACTTGCCAACTGTAAAATTTATTCTTCTAATATCTGGAGTATTTGCTGCCATGAGTTCTATTTCTGGAAATGATGTAAAATCCTGAGGGAAATCTATACAGTAGATACAATATACCGCAAATACTATGGATGTAATAAATTGGAATACAGTATGCCAGGTTTTAAGCACTCCATATTATTTAATTGCCTATGACAGAAGGTGTTTAATAGTCTGGAAGATGCAAATGGCATAACCTGTATGATATGATACTGATATATATCTGTAGTTCAGTACATAGGAATTTCTCCATTTCACTTCAAAAACTATTTTACTTCTGTTCTCTATTAGGCAGCAATGAGAATGAAAGGACTAAAACTTCCTTTCTGTTCTTAATTTCTTTCTTGCTAGGATTGCAAAAGGATAATATTTAGTACCGATTTTAGTGGTCTTTGTCCTGACAACATCTGCCCATTAGAAAATAGGATTCAATGATGTAATGTTGGACAAACCAGCAGCTGTCAATTGGTAATGATTTGCCATCTGTACTTAATGGTGAATTTGATGGTAAGATACTGGTAGCAATCTATACACCCTTTTAAGAGTCTCCTGGACTACTTATTAATTTTAGTATATTACTTTTTTTTATGCACAATGAAAATGTCTGATGTTATGAAGTATGACAAGCTCACATACCTTTTACATATGTTTATCTTGTAAGCAAAATAATTACAGTAATACTGCACAGGGAAAGTGAGTGTATATATATTTTCCAGAGCTGTACTAATGAGAATTATCTTATGTCATTATGGAAATTTAGAGAATTATTTATGCCCTATTCAGGGGCTGTAATTTTTTCCTTAAGAACATCTTTGCAATTATGTTACCTACAAGGTAACCAAAAATTTAAATAAAAGAAAGGTCCCTTCACTTATAACCCATAATATGTAGTCTATTCGCCCTATTCCTTGCCAACTAATGACAAGGCAAAGCAGGCTTTGCTTTTAGAAGGTCAGTTTTTATGCTTGCATGAACCCTGACAAGCTACATTTCTCATGTCTGTTTTAATATGGATGGATGAGCCATTTACTGGTTTCTTTCCCAGAGGTGAATGCCCATTTCCTTAGCTCTGAAAAAGGCTGTTGTGATCAGTCTTCTCATTACCCATTTTTTTTCTAAAAAAAATTATAGGTAGTATTACCTAATTACCTAACATTACCTGAAATTACCTAAAGAGGAACTATGTGTTCCATATATATCCTCCTGTAAAATCTCAAAAAAATTTTACCAGCATTTCCTCTCCTTGATACTACTTGTCCATTTTATTTGCTGCCAAGATAACCAGGTAGACTTGCTTGTTTCCAAGTCTGCTAGTGGATAATTTTAGATAGAAAAACTATTCCCATTACATGTCCCACAAAATAATGCTTTGTGGTACTGGAAAATTTCCAGAGAATTTTTGGAAGTGTATATACTCTGCCATTAATGAAGTTCAATGTTTTCCTTTTTACTTTGTACCAAGAATAGAGCAGTGTTACAGAAGATAACTAAAGCCAACTGTTAAAAAATCTAATCAATTATTAGTAGACATATCTGAGACCTTTTACAGTGATTTAAAATGATTCAGAAGATACATTAAACTGGATAACATTTTATTTTAACTATTTTCCCATTAATATGCTGATTCCTGGGAACCTTGAACTTTACCAAAGTTAATGGCCTTGAAATGCAAATCTTGAAATACAAATTTGCCAGTTCTTTAATATAAACTAAAGGTGGAGTAGTAATGAAAAGTCACATTAATGACTTAAACACCTATTGTATAACCTGGATAATGCTAACTTTTTCCTGAAACAAGCTGTTTTGTCAATATGAATGCACATCAAAAAAGAAGCACAGATCATAACTGTGTGTTGTTAACTGAAGTTGGATTAAGCTGAGAAAAGTCTAATAATCCTTAATTGGTACTGCTTTGGGTATTGCACTACAGGAGAGACTGTGCATGGAGAGACTGTTAAACAGAGATGACTCTTGAATTAAGTGCCATTCTTTTCTTCCCCCAAAGCAAGTTCCTCCACTTAGCTCATGTATCTTCTAGAGCTGGCTTTCTCTATTAGATGGGGAATCAAGCAATTCCCAATGTTAAAAAAACACATTTTCAATCGGTCACCCTGTGAGAGATATTATCAGGTGAATATAAATTCACCTGATATTCTCTGGATATTTATCAGTTTATGTTTTTTCTCCCAGAGAAAGGTGACAGAGTGGAGTCTTTTTAATAAGACCTTTCATCATTGAGTGGACAAAGAATAAGGCTTCTTCATCACTTAAACCATCTGCTTTTTCTGCACTTTGTTCATCTAATAGCTTGATGAATATTTTTGGTCAATAATTATTCAGATAAAGATAAATATGTATGTTGAAAAAATTGAGGGTCATTCAGTGTAACACCTGATTTCCCCTGAGGTGATGTGGGTTTAGATAATGGTGACAAGGTGATCATGTAGGAGAGAGTTTGGCTAATGAACAATTTTCCAGGCATCGGACAACTATGGAGTCAGAGGAGATTAAGACAGCAGCACACTCAAGTAAAGTTGCCTTTACTTATGAACAATCTCCAGTTTAAAGACAATTCAGTAAAAAATTGTCAGTTTAGGACTATACCTTCCCTCTCAATAAACTAAGTTAAATTCTGTATTTCATTGTGGTTTATTTTATTCGTTTGTCTTTAACAAAAAGAAAGATATGCTAGAAATTCCATGGTAGTTTTGAATCACAGCGTCAGTGTAATTTTAGCTAGGGAAAAGTAGCCATTTTAGACTTACTTGAGAACAAAATTGTGGTAACTGCCTTCTTTTCATGCTGAGTTTAATGGATGAAAGACTGAAGAAACACCACCTTATAAAATACAAACTAATAATGCTGAGTTTATTATGATAATGATCTAAGTTAATGTAGTAGTTTGCATGAGGTAAGACAAATTATTGTCTTGAAGGTGACTTGTCACCTGTATCTTGTGTTTCATATCATGCAGTAACTATTTTTTCTTTTTTTTCAGTAGAAAGTCCAGAAAAATGCAATTCTGATTATTAGTCCTTGAGTTCCTATGTTAATGACAAATAAGAAGAAAATACATCAAAATTCTGGTAGTCAATGTTTTTTAATCTGTTTTAATCAAATAAATGTAGTTGAGATTTGCCAAATTACAGCTGTTACAACAATTCATATTTGAAGGGAAATTAAATCTAAAGGTGAAACTTTCACAAATGAATTTTTTAAGGTCATTTAAAGAACCACCAGCAAAGGTACTGGCAAAAGCAGGTTTAATATAAAATCAAAACCACAAATCACTTTTTTGGCAAGATTCCCTCTACTACTTACTAAGTGGTTAAAACACACAGAGGGGAAAAAAAAAAAGCAAACCAAAATCAACTCAGAAATTACCTATGTAGAGTCTTGCGGGGGGGGAGGGAAGGGAAAGGGTAAGGAATAAGGAAGATCCTCCTGTTGAGTTACAAGTTTCAGAGTTTGCTAAACTGACTGCCAGACTTGACTGACAGGTTAGACCTAAAGATTTAACAGCACTTAACTAATAGTTTAAGTTAAACATTTTAACAAATGATTCATATAAAATTTACTATAGCACAACAGTAACTCGCTCACTGGTCTAGCTTACTTAAAATTTAAAGTACTTAGAATTCAGGAGAGCAACATGTAATAAATTACATTTGCTATAGCATATTCGTAACTCCTACACACACAGAGCTGAAGGAGTATGTAAAGGTGCACCTGTGAAAAATTCCCCTTAAATTCAGTGAAATACTCACATCACAGGCCTTTGCATCTTCTCAATGCACAAAGGGTTGAGCCTCGAGGAGTGGGGTATCAGCCCAGGATCTGTTGTTGTCGTTCACCAGTCTTCAGTACAGTACAGCAAACTCGATACTTCCCCGTCTGTGAGAGGTTTCCCACTCAGAGTGAGGTTGCTGGTTGCAGCCTGCTGAGGTCCAGGAAAGCTCAAAGGGTCTCACTTTGGATCACTGTTTTCAGAGTTTCAAGTGAGTGGGCTTTAATCATAATAATTTTTCATCCTGGCCATAATTCAGGGCAGTAACTGTCTCTGAAAGTTTGATAACAAAAATGCTATTCCACTTGAGTTATCATTCAGAGAAGAAAAGTAAGTTTCCAAGGGTGTTTACTAAAAGCAGGAACTTGGTAGCCAGCACTAATTCCTAGGAGCAGACAGTATGTCTGATAAGCTCAAAGAGAGCTTAGCCCAGGTGCTGTTTATTAAAGCTGATGCCTAATGAGAATTTCTCAGCTCACAGTGTGGCTCAAGGACTGGGGAGGATGCACCACCACAGTAATGAAACATAGGAAATAGATACTAATTACGGCATTAGTAGCTTTCTCAACTTGATTTTTCATAGATATATAGTTAAAATTTAACAAATAGTTTTTTTCTAAGTGAATCTGCTTAGCAGGTGAATAATAAGATGTCTTTTATAGTTCTTTTTTCTCCTTACCATGCAAAGAACAAATGCATGAACACTTGCCAGAAGCAAGAAATTTGAAAGAAGGCCTTCATGCATCTGACTCATTAAGTTGAAACTTTTCCATCTGCATTCATTTCGTTAGCCCACAGAAATTTTTAATCAAGAATTAGAAAGACTGATGATAACTTGTGGTTTTTGTTTAGGTTGCCTTTTATAGAGACATAATTCCAAATGAGATGCATTTCTCATGTCAGTGATAATGAGCCTATAAACCACTTGGTATCTTTCTCAAGTGCAGGTGCCAAGTGTGATTGTGACATGACGATATCTACAAATGTCTGGAAACATATAAAAGTACCAATCTGTGCATTTGTGGGAGTATGACTATCAGCCATGCACAAGGTAACAAGGTTCCTAATAGTGGATGAATTCTACTTATGTTTTTACCTTTTTCTGAATAAAATGTGTACATCTGGATCATTTTGTGTAAGCTAGGTTTGGTGTACCTAAAAGAGAATCTATGTTGGTTTGAAAAGATATTTGTGAAACATAATTATTAGGTAGATCCTGTCATTATCTCCACAGAGATAATTTCAGAAGCAGCATTCATGGCAAAATACTTCTGATTAATATCACCTCTGTAGATTGTTAAAGTTGATTTATAAAAACAACTTGTGGTGGGTGAGAATTCCTATCTTGACAGAGTAAAACTTCTCTCCTCATTACCTGGGAAACATGTAGAAGGATATAGGATTCTAAAGATTTTGAGAAGAAATGTGGCAGAAATTACAGAATCATTTTGTAAACTAAATGCCTCTTCCAGTACTTTTAGATAAGACAACTTAAATGAGATAGTAGATTGCCTGATATTAAGTGTAAATTATGTTAAAGTATTTTAAAATGACTGAATACTGTTAATGTCTCCAAAAGCGGCAGTCATCACTAGCTAGGCTTAGGTATTTTCATTGATTAGAAAGAACTTCAATGTACACTATTTTTATGCCTGCTTGCACTGTTCTTCAAACAGTGATAATTTTTATTAAATTAAACATTTTGAATGTTCTCATTTTGTTTAGTCTTCATAAGTTTCAAAAAAATGTCACAATTGTCACTCTCCTTACTGAATGTAAACTGCATCTTTCCCAAAACGAATTTTTTTTTACTGTACAACTCAAGATGAATTTATTTAAAGTTTTGTATCAGAAAGGATCTCACACTACTTAGAAAACAGGCTAAATTGTCTAATTAAAATAATGTGTTTGCTTCCCCAGAGAAATTGCTCATAGTTACTCTTCCCAGTTTTACTTAAATATTTTGAGGTAAATTGAATGACTAATTTTTGATTTTCAGATGCAATGAAAGAGCATTTTTTTTTTAGTCATGTTATTGGCCTAGTTTATTATTTGCACCTGAAATGTGTTTACAATGTGGAGGTGGGTTTTTTCCCCTTGCAAAGGTGCTGTGCTACTAAAAGGACTTAGGTTTTGTCTAGGACTCTTTTTCTTCAGTCTTGTATGATCATTTAACTCCCTTATTTCCCAGTAAAAGACCATGATAGCAGCTAGACTATAGTGATTTTTCAGCAACTAAGACCTTCTAAGTGGTGTGTAATTTATAATATTCTAGAGGAGGAATGCTTCTTCCTCTAAATCAACCTTTTTCTGCTAACTAGCAGCTGCTTATGCAATGTATGTTTCTGAAGTTCTTGTTTGAACAAGGTAAATAACAAGGGATGTTTGATATTTGAAGCTGATAGATTTTTGAATAATATATTTTATGACAAAGTATTGGTTTCTTAAATCTAGTTAAAATTATTACTATTATTCTTGTGAAGGTTCTGTAGCTAATCCTCTAATAAAAGAGAAAAAATAATTGGATCTTGAAGATGGATCTGGATAGATTGAAGTATGGGAAAATCATCAGTGCCATGAAATTGAAGATGATCAAATGGTAGATTCTGTATCTGGAATGCAGTAATGCTGGACACAAATCTAAGGTGGGAAAAGAGGGGCTGGAAAGCAGCCCTGAAAAAAGGGTCTGGGGGTTCTGGTTGACAGGAAACTCAAGAGGAGTCAGCAGTGCTGACCTAGAGGATGGTCAAACCATAAACAAATTACCTGGAGATGGGGTTAATAATTCTATTCTAAAGGGAAAAATATTCTATTCTATTCCTTATAGTGCCACTGAGAAGATCGGAACTGCACTAAGATTGATCAAGCAAATGCTATTTCATTAATGAGAATTTTGAATAATGAGAATAATTGAATACATCAGATTTTATTTATTTATTTATCTCATGCATTTTCTGGAGCTTTAATATTGTCAAAATACAGCCTTGTCTAAATGCTTCTTTATTGATAATTTATTCTTATTTCCTGTAATTCTTTGAATAATACAGCATGACGTATTTTGAAAATGGAGTATCAAGCTAGAGAGACCACTTCTGGTAGCAGCTTAATTAAGTTTGTGTAGTAATTGTAGAGTGCTCCTAAATTCTGTGCTTCACAGGGAATTAGCTTCTGTTAAACTGAACTAGCTTTTACCCCATCCTCCTAGTTGCTAGACTTTATTAAAAGATGCTGAATCTAATTAAATCCACCTTTATATAGATTATCAATGTCTTTTATTGTAATGGATTTCACAAAGATTATTTAATTGCATGTGGGAAAATACTGGGCATCCCAACATCTTCTATTCTATTTATTTTTATCCCATGTATTAAATAAGGGTAACAGGGGACCACAGCATGCTAAAATTAGTCCATGCTGATATTTATCTTCCTTGGCCTTTAGAAAATTCTAGAATAGAAGTTAGTATCACTAATCAAACAACTCTAAATCATATTTTGTTTACACTAATTATTATTTTTTTCCCTAAGAGCACTTTGCAACATTAATGTGTCAACAAGAATACATCACTTTCTTTCCTGACCCCTGACCGCCCCCCCCCACCCCAGTTTACCATCTGTACTGGCTCCCTCTTTAAGAGAAGAAACAGATTTACGGGATGTCAGTATTCCCCACACACATGTTCATCTGGAATACTTCAAAAGAAACTTTTTACCTGGAATCTTAAGCCTTTTGTGGACTTACAGAAAAATCAAAATCAGGTCTAGCATACTCGCTAAACAGCAAAGATTCCCAAACAGTGCTATATGACAGATTACTGTTATTTTTAGTTCAGCTGAACCATACTTTTGAGCCCAGATGTCTTTCACAGAAGAGAAGGAGATTGTGTTCCCTTCATGTCCTTTGTTCAGTGATTTGAATTTTCAAGTGGGATATAGAAAACAGGTTTAAAATCCACCTTTTCCTGCTTTAGAAATAAGCTCAAGACTGCCTCAATGTTTCTTCAGAGATTTATCTTAGGAGACTTTGGAGACTTAGGAGACTAATGAGTCTTCTACAGAGTGTGCACTTAGGAACTCCTAAGAAACTGTCCTGCTGGAGTTGTTGCATTTTAAAAAATAATTGGATATTTCTTCAAGGAGGAATGGAATTGATTTCTCCCAGTTTTGGGTGATTTAAATTGCAAGCCAAAACAACCAATCAGCCTTTCATTTCTCTCTCTCTTTCTCTCTCCCTCTTGTCCCATCCCCCAAAATACTCTGACACAGGGATTTAAGAAGACATGAGTTTCTTGTCTGGTTTACATTAGCAGGGTAAAGTCACTTTTGAAAGATGTGCAGAATAACTTTCTATAAATATTGAGTCAGTCAAAACCTGAAATGTTCTGGATTTTTATTTGAATTTTTTCCATTTATGGTGACAATTATTTATTCAATTTGGCAAAAATAATTCATAAATTTGATTGTCCCAGATTTTGCAAATACCTTTACAAATACCCCACCCACCTCTATTTTGAGCTTTTGAAATACCTTAGTAAATGACAGAGGGTATTTCACAAAAAATGAAAAGCTAATAACTGTAACATTTTCAGGCACATGATTAATGACAAAAAATGGATGTGGTAATCTTCAACGAAGAAAGGCGACCTAAAATCTTTGCTGTCTGGGTTATGCAGGTCAGTTATCCCTGTAGGCAAGTGCATTTAGAATTTCCTTGGAGGGAGATCTGGAATTGTAGAGTTTAGACAAGGGAAGAGAAATTCTCCATTACATTGGTTCTGTAAGTGAAGTTGTCTTTTATTTTAATTGAACCAACAGTCCAAGTGGCATTCTTTCAGTTGAGCTCCAGTAAATTATCAGTAATTAAAATTGTTGCAGAGATACCTTTGAGGCCAGAGGTTGAAGAGACTGACATCCCAGAACCTGGTAGAATAGAGATAATCTGATCGTTTATTAAACACCTGCTGCTGGGAGTTGTACAGTTTTACCTACATTAGCTGTCAAGATGTTCTGGACAGCAGGACTATTGCAGATTTGATTCAGCAATAAATTATAGTTAATTAACCAGTAGCTATTAGTATCTCACAAAATTTTCCTGGTGTTGGTGGGAAGACTAAGTAATATTTGTGCTTTTTGGTTTCCTTGACTTGTTTTGGCAAAGTTGTTTTCTCATCCATCCATAAAAATAAGAAAATAAACCCAACCCTCTCACTTTTAACTTTTACTTTTAACCAGATGATTTATGTCTGTCTTGTTTAAAGTGCAAGACTGAGAAGAAAACAAGGGTCAAGTTATTTTATCATCTAGAACAAAAGAAGAGTGTGACTCACATGTCCCAGGTTCTCATCTTAAGCTGCATATAATAGTTTTTAGTTTCAAACAAAGTTAAAGAGACTTGGTTTGTGATAGCATGTGTAAAATACTGAAAAATTCTCCAATATGATTATAATTATTCCTGTGCCACTGAAATTCCTTAGACTTGATGTGTACAGTGTCACATTAATACACTCTACTGTTTAATCTGTATAGTAAAAATCAGAGCCTGAAAAGTCATACATATTTTGTCTGGATTCCTTCCAGCTTTTCACCACCAGCAGAGTATTCCTGTCCCATGAAAATCTACATATCCCCTAATAGACGCTAGTAATGTTCATGAGTAGGGCACTTTGCTGTGTCTGCATGTGACCTATATGCTGTCTCTCTGATCTATCTAGGGATCACTCTGATTCCTAGATACTGGAACCAGACAAAAAAAAAAAAGATGGAAATTAATCAGAATCCTGATTTAAAAAATAAATAAATTTTAAAAATGTAAAAAGCAAACAGATAAAGTACCCTCTCAAAAGATATTGTAACTCAAATCATCTTGCCACTGTGGGAAAAGCCAAAATGCTGATTTTAGTTCTGCTGTCATCTTCCACACTGAGTCTTCTGGGTGCCATGTAGTGCAGCAGCGTGCATGCACTCTTGATACCTGTGTTTAGTGTTGCAGGGAAATAGCCCAGGTTTTAAGTGGTGCCTGAGTAGGGATGCCATTTGGAAGCAGGCCCTGGAAAGTCTTGCTGATAGATGGACATTAAACACACAGGCATACACTCACTGAATTCAAAATTAGGATGTATATAGAATATATACCCATGTACTTGTTAATGTTTCTGGACCTATGGGATTTTGGGACAGGTGCTACATATACTCCACAAGCTGGTCAGAGGGCTGTTACCTATTTCTTCTGTTAAGGCAAAATTATCTGATTACCAGAGCTATGCACAGCCTGCCATAGTAAATTCTATTGTGTATAGTGCAAACAGATGAGCAAAGGAAAAGAGTTTATGTGCTTTCTGGCAGGAAATGACGTCTGTGATCATCAAAATGTTCAGGCACAAGGGGGATATCACTGGAAATATTTGATCAATTCAGAGATAAGATAAATAGGTCAAAATAAGCAAAAAATGTAGCCCTGTCTAATTAGGTCAGCACTAAGCACTGTGAAGATGAGCTTCTAAATCCATTTGTGGTTATGGATATTGAAACAAAAGTGGGGAAGAATCTGCTGGCTTTGATTTCCAGTGCAGGTATAGAACAATACATGATTTCTCTATCCTTCTGTGAGCTTTATTATAAGGTAAAAAACAGACAGTCAGGATTCCCAGTGCAACCTAATAGGAACAAATTTGAGTATTGTGCTGAGAATTAGGATCTTGATTTCCCTGCTTTTCAATTTGCACTTAGAAATTACAAGGAAGCTTTCAAGGATATTTCTTTGAACACACAATTTTAAATTGTAGGAAGATAAATCCTTATGTCATCTGAAAATATGACTAAAATGGAAAGAAAAAAATGTATAATAATCTTAAACAGATTATCTTCTTCCTTTAAGCATTATAGACTATGTAACAAAATAAGTTTGTTTAATAGATTTATGTCTAATTAGCAGAGCAGGAGGAGGTAATACAATAGAGCCAGACAGTAGAAGGCGATGTTGTTTAGCAGCATGAGGCTCAGGTATTAGGGAGTCAAACTCATAGATAAAGCTTCAATTTAGATCTATGAAATATTTCAGAATACCATGTTTTACATCATTTTGCATGATTTAATCATCCTGCTCTTGGGAATTGAACGTCCTTCAAATACATCACAGGAAACAGGCTAAATATCAGGCTAATTATGATGATGATAACCTGTCTACATAATGTGTAAAACTAATGCAGAAAATGCCTATTACAATGAAAGGCAAATCAGCCAAATCACAGTATCCTTTCAGCAGCTCTCTTTATAGGATTTATGGATGTAGTTTTAAATATGTCTTTATGAGGTGTTCTCCCATGGGTTTGAAATAGCCTTTAAAAGGCACAATCTTTTCTGCAAACTCAGAAGCATGCAACGCATGGAAAGCAGCCATCTGGTTAATTTTAAAATGTAGCCATGAGTGTTTCTAGTTAACCAGGAGTAGCTATAACATAAGCTGTATGAACACCAGAGTTGGGCAAAAGATGTTAAGTCCCTTCAGATTTTTCTTTCCTGTTTTGGGCTCTGAATTTCACTGAATGTGTTCTGTGACCCGGGATGTGGCAGTCTCAAGGAAGTCTGTAGTGCTGTCTTTCCAATAGCTTTGCTCTGGCTGTGTGAGATACTTAAGCTGCCACATTTCCCTGTCTTCTCACCCACTGACAAGGAGAAAGGCCTGTTCTAGAGACCAGCGTTGTACCAATAAACCAGAATTCAAGAAACAAATTTCACTTCTGAAACCCCAGCGAGATCTTTCTAGGAGTTTCTCACTTTACCTTTCCAAAAACTAATTTTTAATATGACATGTCCCTTATTAATTAATATGAAATTTTGTTTCTTCTCCCTTATGGGGCAAGAAATAGTTATCCCACATTCTTCTAGTTATTTCTGCATATGTGAGAATTGGTTTTTTGCTCTCAACCTATACTCAAATCTCATGCCTGTCTGTCATTTCTCTTCTGCCCTTTTAGCTACTTTTTGTTGTTTACATTTCTAGATGCCTTGAAGTGCATGTTCATGAGCTTACTTGTGATAATTACTGCTTAGAATACGTTTTTTAAATTTTAATTTTTAAATTTAAATTCCTTACTGTCTAAAAACTTATTTTCTAGACAGAGCCTATGATTATATAGCATTAGTATGTACAGGCCTCAGGGAAATCACAGCCTCTTTGTGATGTGCTCTGGAGTGCACACTAACATACTGTGTTTGCCTTCAAACATTTAACTGAATCCTATGATCTTAAAAAAGATGCAACTAGCATAATTATAGAATGGATTTCAAAGGACTGCTTGTGGTGGAAAGAGTTAGGTAAACACCAAATGCTTTGTAGTCCTTAGGGTGAAAAAAAAAAAAGAGAATACTTACAAGGGAAGGGAAAAGGGAATAAAGAAAAAAACCTGACTATAGCGATCTAAAACTCCTGTAACACAATTTAAGCATTGCTAATGGATGTAGGAAGGGCATGTAGATAGGTAACTGCTAGCAGCTATACTAATGAGAATTTCTATAGGAACCCAAGGTAAACTTTGCACCTCTGGAGGGCAGTAGCTAAATGTCAGCAAATGCAGTCATATTGACTAATCTGTATTCAGTTTTTGTCATTTCTTGCAGAATAATTGTTTGCCAGTCAGACACTCAGAACTAGTCTAGCTGGAGGAAATTCTGCAGATTTGGTAAGTGGTCCATAGCTCTTCAAGTCACAAGTGGTTCCCATTCCTCCTCTCAGACTGACTGGGACCATATTATCCAGTACATAAAATAACACTGACAAGTACAACTTGCTCAATACCATCAAGGAATCTTCTGTGGAAACCTACAACAAAAGAGTTGTATGTTCATGGCGTCAGTGACATGGACTCCAGTATTACTACTGGGTTTTGATTTGTTGTTTGAAGCTGATGATGAGTGATAAAACTTGAAATTGAAAAAGAGAGAAACTGTGCTTTAGATTTGATTGCAGAGAATAAATGAAGTTATAGCAATTTAAAATATAAAAGTAGATATGAGTGTATAGAGAGAAAGTTGTTGAAACACTCATTGTACATAATTCTTAGGTGGCATTTTTTAATTTAATAAGAAGAATCTTAACACTGATTTACTGAGCAATTTTAAAACCTGACAGGAAATATGTGTCTTATTCACATCCTTTTCCTTTAGTGAGATGCAACAGCCTTTCAAGTTGTCCATGTGGATGTGTGTTCTTTTTATAAGTGTTTTGCAGTGTTGAAGTCAAAGTTTAATAATAAACCGCAGCTCTTCATGCATCTGCAAGTATTTGTTGAAGTTACAATAATTAACATGCTTTGTAAGTTTTTATATGTAACAAAAGGTGATGAGATACATGAGTTATCAAGTATTCACAAAAGTCATTGTGAGTGGTGTACAGCCTTTGAAAGCTTTCTTTTGTGATCATGTGTGTTCTTAAGCAATGTAAATGAGTATATCAGTAGTTACTGTGAAAAATTTCCATGTAATAAAAATTGGGAAAGTATAATACAATACTTAGCTTCAATGAAATTGAACGAGTACTCAAAATGTGTTGAATTGCAAATTCAATGTTCAAAAATTTATTGTTAACACAATGAATAAAAATGAAATATTTATGTGAGTCTGCAGTCACACATTGTGTATCTGTGTACGCAATCTTAAAAATATCCATGGAATGAAAGTATTGAAAGCAGAACTCATATCAATTTAAAAATAATATTTCAGCTATAATATTTCAGCTTTGGTTTTCATGTTCTGTAAGAAACAAATTGTTAAGAAGCTTCTTTAGAAAAAAGATTTTGAGTTCTTTTGAAATGCTTCATCTCGATTAGTATCTTGAATGCTTTGCTGAAACTGCTGCATTATTCCCTTCCCTTATTAACACCTGAAATAGCACTTTACAATGGAAAGCTCTCAGCTTTAAGCAAAAACTGGCTAATTCTATATTAGGCCATGTTTGTTGAAGGAAAAGTATAATGGTGAATGAAGAATACACTCATCAAGTAAGAGTTCCTGCAGGTATGAGTAGCATCTTAATATAATGTGCTAAATTAGCTCTCAGGTGTTTAATGTGCATCCTCTGCAACTCAGTGCCCTGTGGTTGCACACAGTTTTCATTAAATGCTCTCCTAGCATACCTGAGGTTAAACTCCAGCTGACCTGATGAGGGTTATTAAATGAAGATGCCAAATGGGTCTTATATTTAGCTGGCACCCAGCTGCCTTCATTTAGGGAGAAAAAATAAATCCAGCAGCTGGACTGTATAAACAGACACCTGCCCTTGTAAATGACTGGGTCTGTGAGTTTTGGAAAAGGAATGAAATATGAAAACTCTAGGGCTGGAAAAGGCATTATTAAATTTCTTCCTTGACAGACATACAAGAATATGGGCATGTCCATTTCAGTGGGAGGGTCTAGTGCACAAGCTGAATATGAGCTCATGTTTGGCACAAAAGAGCAGCCATGGCTGTTTTAGATCTGATGTCTTAGCATGTGTTCATTTACGGTCATGACTAAAACTGCTGTTATCCTGCTTTGGCAAAACTATGCGATTGCAGTTATCACATTGAAGGGCTGTAGAATAAACATGGCTGGGAAGAAGATAATTATCTAGAAATGAAACTGTTCATTTTGCTTTAGTTTACCAGGGAGGGACTGATGCTGCAGGGATATTAAATGCCTGATGGGCAATGATTTAATACAGTACCACGCTTTATTACATCTGCTAATATTAAGTATCTTGAATATGTTGAATGTACAAGAGGATATAATTAGGAAGGAATGGTATGATTGTTCTTGCAAAATGCTGGACTTTCACCTAAGTGTTATTTAATACAGGACTTTCACCTAAGTATTTTAGTGACTTTTAATGATTTTACATAAATCACTTCCTATATTATATTGTAAATTAAAGATGAAAAGAGACTGAATCAAGAAAGGCCAGCAGTAGTGTGGGTTTCATAGAAGGTGCCAGAAAGACACAGTGATGGCTTTGTAGGATGAGAGATTGGATTAAACAGTTACCATATTTTAAAAAAGAAGAGAAGTAGAAGGCATGTACACAATAATGGACTCCACTGACAAGATAAATGGTGGCCCCTATTTACTACTTATCACATAAGGACAAGGAAATAATCATGGAAATTGAAAGGCAGTACATTTTAAGACTGAGGAAAAGAACAAATCCTCCAACATATGAGATTTATGGAGCTTTCTGTCCCAAGATAGCACTGAGGCTAAGAGCCCAACAGAGTTTTTTAAATCTGTTGAATGTCTGGAAATGTATATTAAATGAAAGAAAAAGGGCTGCTGGAAGAATTTATCTTTTCAGTTGCCATTCAGCAAGTGATCTTCCTCCTTTGTAGTGGCCGATCTGCATATATACGGAGTTAATAATTCATCTCTGTCAAAAGGACAAGAAGTAGTTTTCCTCAGTTTAAATCTATATGGCTAAGTTATTAATAAGCACTTCAAAGTTGCTTATGTTTGTTTTGTTGCCTCTTTATCTTTTTATTGTTTTATCTTTTTTTGCAATGTCATTTAGGTTGAGTCAACCAAATCTAATTTAGTTTATCTGCTGAAGTGATTATGCAACCCTACAACCCTACAGTCCTAAGTAGAATCAATTATCTGTCAAAACACAGTACATCATTAACAATATTAATGGTAAGCATTCACCAAGACCTTCTGTGCTTGTCTGCTTGGATGTGTGTCACAGGCAGCATCAATGTCAACAAGCTCACAGGTCAAGGCATCTGATTGCCCACACTACTTAATACTGTGGCCATAGGCATTGGCCCACACTGTGGCCATAGGCATTGGGCCACCCAGCACTGCCAGCAAGGAGACTGGAGGCCACCAAGGTATTTTGAAGAGTAAAGTATCTCAGGTGTGTAGACACCAGTTGTGCTGTGCAGTGGCCTCAGTGCAAGAGAATAGTCCCTGGTGAATTTTTATTCCTCATATAGGCATTGTCCCAACTCCTCAGGGCCAAAAGAGCAAGTAATACCCTGCCCACAGGCTAACGTGGATATTTTTAATTGCCTTTGGGTAAGAGATAGCTAAGTTTAGTAGGAAAGAATATGTAGGTCCAGCAATCAGTGGTAGATGATTTTGAGATCTGTTTAGAGGCTGTGCCACATGCAGGGCTTTTGTTTTGGTGACGTCACACTTTAACCTATTCAATGTCTGTAAAACTAAGCTGCCAATTACTGAAGTTTTAGAGGAGTTTCAAGGACAAATACATATAAATGTCTGAAATAGTGATGACAATGATAAAAACTCTTTTCACTTCTTTTCAGAAACCTCAGCATTTTTTTAGTCACAGAGCAATAGACTTTGTAGGCTGTTATATGCACACATTGCCAAAACACCCACATCTAAAAGTAAATATAAGTACATTGTGACTTATTTTCTCATGCTTTCTCCCCCAGAATTGTTTCTGTTTAATAATAATGGATGTGTGGGAGAAAAATCTTACAACAGCACTTCTCCATTGAAATTCCTTGCTGGATGCTGAGGAGGAGAATGCTATAACATGAACCGTTCAGAGGTCATTCATTGAAGTAGCCAAGCATAAATCTGTTTCATTTTCATTGTTGTCCATTTCTGCATCATTTTAGTTAGAGTGGAGTTATTTTATTAGACCTCTGGACTTGTCTTCTTTTCTAAAATCACTTGGATATTTAAAAGGCTGACATGCAAGAGAAAGAATAGAGGTGTAGTTTGTTCCTTCTCTACAGTATTACTTCATCCATTTTCAATATGCCTTTCAGTTGATCTATATGCTTTCTTATTTTCAAACAATTTCAGTAGTGTACATTATTCTGCTTTTTGTGGTTCTTTTTAGAAACTCTCTGTGGGGAGTTCTTCTGCACCTATACCCTTATGTAAGGAAAAAAAATATTCTCCATACCTTCACCCATCATATTCTCCACAAAGTATTACCTGGGATGATGATCCCATTATATTACAGTCACAGAGGCCATTGTAAAAACTATCTGTCTAAAAGAAATGCTGTTGTCCTGAACATTGAGAAATTACAAATCAGAGTTTTTGAGCTCCCTTTTGGGGAAGGAAAGAAAAAAGGAAAGAAAAAGTGGTGCTATTGGAACTGAAAAGAAAGGATCAAAAGCAATCCATGCATGTGAGATTTCTTAACAGTGTGAAAGGTAATACTCTGTATAGCTCTAAGAATAGTAGGATAAAATACATTCATTTGAATTTGTTTCTCTAAGAACCACTTTAGTACAGATAAAATTGGAAGAACCTTGGCATCTGAATGCTATAAAAACTAATTGGAGACTTCTGTATTTCCTAGAGACGACTTCTTCTCATTGTGTGCATACAGTATAGTTGTGCCAGTTGAAAATTATTTTTAAAATTATGTAATATCACATTATATACATGGTGGATACAACTGTGTATCCACCACATGCTTGTAAAAATGCTACAGAATGAGCAAAGCATTGCAGATTAAGAACCGGCAAAAGACCGAGGACACAACTAGGTGCAACTTGGACAAATGGTGAAATTTTGTCAGCTTAAGTCTATGTAGAGTTGGTGGGATATACTACATGTTTTCTTGAAGGAAAAGGTGTTATGTCAGTGGATCAATTTTGCTTTCTCATTTTGAATAATTTTTAGAGGTGAGAAGAAAATTACTTCTTCCAAAAGCACAAACATTGCATCATACTAGGAGCTATAAGGAACACTGTAATCTGTCTGACAGAGTGCAACAGTTACAAATAACTGCTTAAACAAACAAAAAAACCTTATCGAGACATAAATATTCTTGGGCATATATGATTGTTCTGAAGACATTTGATTACTTTTTAAAAATCATAGAATAAAAACACTTGCCCAGAAATTCCTTAATTGTTTGGATGTGCTGCAAGTAGGAGAATTTCCAATACAATACTATATGTAAAATAACTAAATAGATAAATAGAAATGTGCTGGTTTATGGTCATGCAGAAATACAGTCATGAAATACATTGAGGTCTTGAGGAGTGGTTAGGGTGATTAAATGCACTATTTCTATAAAATTTTCTATACTTTAGAAGAGGACACCCATCTGATGATAAAACTGTAACCTCTGGAACTTGGAACACTCAGAGTCCATAAAACAGATTTATGCTTCCAGGGAGAAGCTTTTAGTGTAGACGTTGTTTTCAAGCCTGACTGTGTTGAAACATGAAGAAGACATCACCTGATGTCAAACAGACTCTCGGGTTTCATAGCTTATGGGAGTAAAGTACATGGGATTCCATTTTCTCCATAGTGGAAAAAGCTTATCTTTATTTGCATAACTCAGTTTTTATACAGTTTTACAAACCTCATGTGGGACTCCAATTGGTTAGTAGTTTTCTTGCCAATTACTTATTGGTTAGTAAAAGTTGTTACGCTGTATGGATTGGTCACTCAAACCCTTGGAGTGTAAGTGCAGGGAAGGTTGTTTGTGAAAGATAGTTTTCATTTTACTATCTAACAGTGTAAAAGCAGTTTATACAGGTGCTAGTTGGTTTTGACCCAGGAACAGATTGTTATGTTAATGAACTGCTCACAACAGGATTACTTTCACATGGGAACTGCAAAATGCTAGCTTGGCTTAGAAAAAATCACAGGCTACCCAGAGAAGGCCTGATTTTATGAGGCCTTTCTTTATAATTTTTCTACCTTACTGCAACACATAGCTCCAATGCCAGCTAGATGTTTCTGTACTCCCTTTGAACTGCAGTGATAAAGGATAAGGAAGATCTGATCTTTCTGATACTGATGAGCTGTTATGCAGTGCTTAGGGCCAGATTCACAACAAATAAAAGTGTGAATCCTAATAAAACGAGAGTCTTTTCAATGCCTCCGTGATTTCAAGAATGAAAAGTCAGGACAAAAGTTGTAAGTTAGAAGAACTGTCATGCTTGGCCATAATTCAGAAATGCAGAGTTTGAGCACTGTGGAACAACAGCTCACCTGGAAACAGATGCCTGTGATTCTTCCCCATTATGAATTTCTGTGTGTGGAAGAGACTGCATCTCCAAATGTACAAATCTGTGAAGAAGTGCAGTGTGCTTAGTTGATTCTTATAAAAGAAAAGCCTTATTTGCATGTATCTAAAAAGCAAAAAAAAAGGAATACTGCTTCCCTGGCTCAGGAAACCTAAGACTGCATGTGGTGTGTATTACTGGTTTTTTTCATTGAGAACCAGGTATGATGTCTTAAAAATGCATGTTCTGGGCATTATGTAAAATATCAAGCACATTTGTAGGCATGAGGAAAAATGAATTTGCATATTCTAAAGTTATAAACAACCACAGCTGTTTGGGTTCATTAATATATTGCCAGTAAAATGTGGGTCAATATACATTTGCTTTTTGTTCTCTGAGCGAGCTGTCAGACTAATGGATGTACATATATCGCAGGGGGCATTCATCATAGGCTTGATTTCCCCATAACTTATTGGGAAAACAAGTTCAGATGAGAAAAGTTGGAGATGGTGAAATACTATAACTTTTAGGATTTTGTGGAACATATGTCTCTGATATGGGCAATTGCAACTTTTACTCATGTCTCTGAGGGAAGCTGCTTTTTCAGTCAGGTCTAAGATGAACCTATATTGTCATGAGAACAATGTGACTGGACAATGTGATTTATGGCAGGACAGATTTTTTTTTTCAAATACTTCTTCATCTTACTGTTCCAAGACAGTTGGATTATGACTTGAGTTTGCAATCACATTTTCTTTTTTCTTGTTTTATTTTGTTTTCAATGATTGTGGCATTTCACAGAGAATCTATTTGGGAATCTGTCTCTGGGACTTGTCACTAACGGCTGATTTTGAACAACTCATGGTAAGCTGCTGAACTTGGCTCAGGGATTTAGTAGAAGCTGTCTCCCTGTAAATATGCTCATTGCATGATCTCTCACATACCTTCCTCACTGAGAATATTATAAATATGACAGTGGTTTTGTGAGAACATAATGAGACTCACAGTTTAAAACTAGGGGGAAAAAGCTGCTTCCTATAGGCAATCTTGATTCCATATGTGTAAAGTGTGTAAACTACATTAATTTTGACATAAGAAAGTATTACACAAATGCTGAACTGGGATGGATAAATAAATACATGAACATTATTCTAATGTCTTAGCTTTTCATCATCATTGCCAAACCTTCAAAGTAGAAGCATGCTCATGTAAGTAGGTGAAAGTAAAGGACAGTTATAGTTGCTCATCTTCAAAATTTTCTCTTTTTCAGCCCAAGAAGTCTTAAGGATAAATATTTGCATATCTAAAGACTGAAATTTTCATCATACAAGTTCTCTTAAAAATAGCTCAGCTGCTATTATACGAACTATTTTTAAACTACTTAAATATTCATTAACTTAAATATAATATTTATTCTGTATTGTAACTTGAAAGTAGAATTTTAAACCTCTGGGTACTAATTCATAGGTCTTTTCTCATTTCAAAGCAGTGGAATAAAACTTTGAAGCATGTAGAGGAAAAAACAATATATGCATGTGACATAAACATGAGAATCCTAACTGTTTCTCAGTTTCTCCCACAGCTCAAGGGAAAACACTTCTTGAAAGTGCTTCAAATTCTCAGTTTTTCACTAGTGAATTATCCACTAATATATAGGTGAGATTTTTTTATTTACATGCTTTTTGTCACTCTAAGCTATATCAAGGCTTGTGTTAATATGTGATAACATACACCACATGTTGGAAGCACAGGGCTTCACCTTCTTTCTGACAACACTCACAAAGCATATGTTATCTCTCACTAACACTTGCCTTGCTGTCTCTCACTGCTAAACTGAATCACACAATCAATTGCACATCACACATGACAGCCCTTGGGATTCAGCCAGTCCTTTTGTGACAGTTGTCTGTGGCTGTGAGGAAGCAGTCTATTATTAACCCAACATTATATTAGAGGACTTATTTAAGAGTGAAATAGAATTGTGAGCAAGTTCTCTTAAATTCAAATACACAGTTTGTAAGATTATGACTAAAACAAACCAATAAAACTGTAAAATATGAAGCTATAGCTATGGATTCATCTTTAACATGTCCTTGTGCAGACAGGCTAGAATGAATAGAAATGTCACATTGCTGTCCTCTGGTATGGCTGAGAAGCCTTGGCACAACAGGGAGAGCTCTCCAGGCTGCAGATACAGTTCTTTCTCTGAGGCTTCAAGCACACAGCTGTCTGCCTTCCAGCCAGCCTGCAGGCCTGATTTGGAGGCTTCCAATGCTTCCCTCTAAAGTGTGATCATAGTGAGGATGACCTACTTCTTTTAAGTGAAAATTTTGGAAGAGCAGAGAAAATGAAGAGGCTGAGACTGGCTGGCTATGAGGGATGATTAGGCAGCAGGCACATAATGGCTCTGAGGGCTCTCTTTTTGTCTCTACAAATCAGATATCTAGAAGCTTCTTTTAAACTCCTTTGGCATATGAAATTGATCAAAATATATGATTAATTCCTAAAGATTTTGTTCATACATGTGCTGTTTTCGTAAATGTTTTTTAAGAAGTTGAGAAGTACTCCAAACCCCAGAAGAGAAGGGTAAAGAAGAAGCTTGTTATCCCCTTCAGAGATTAAATGGAACTTGCATTGTAGCCCTTTTTTTTCCTTAAACAATACTTCAGTATTGCAATTATTAAACAGAATTTAAAATAAATGAAAGGCTAAAGCTCATAACTGAGAAAAGCTGAATTAGTTTAGCAAAACTCAGCAGAGAATGCCTCTGGTTTTAGATTAAATCTTATTTGAAGAATCAAATTTTATGTCAAAATTCCTGTTATAAGTTATATGGGACAATTGTCCTTCATATTTAAATCTGGAATAACACAACAAATATACTTTTCAAAACTAGCTTAATAATGATAAAAAGCTGACACACCATAACTAATTATTGATACAAGTCTGGATTTGAACACATAGAATTCATTCCTAGTGGTTGTAGAGATCCTAAATTGCCCAATCACTGGCAAAATGTAGTGGTGGTAATGATTCTGAATCCCATGTGGGTTTATCTTTATTCTGCTTTTCTCTGAAGCATTTCATCTGAGTTATGCAACATTAATCTTGATGTGTGACTCTTGCAACCAGTGATTGAAAACCTTAAAGGTATTCTGTAACCTTAAAGAAGGATGCATGAAAAACAGTGTGAACCTCCTTCTGCAATCCTGAAATACTTATTGCCAGGCTAATATTGCAATGGCCAAAAAAGAAAAAAATACTCGGCTAGAATCATAGATGAAACTGATGGTTTAGTTTCAGCATCCCATCTGAAATATGCAAAGAAGACAAGTATAAATAATTTTCTTTAAGTCTCAGTTTCACAAATCTTGTAGTATAAGAAAGATTTTATCTATGTACATAATTGTTTTGAAGTTGAAACAAGCTACACACATTTGTAGGAGCAGTCCTAAGATTTTTTGGGAAAGAGACTGGTTTTTTCCTTTTCTTTAGACTAAAAAATAGAAATATTTTTCCCAAAGTTTATTTGGTGCTGCACACCTGGGAAATAGTTTAAGTGCTTACATAGCAGTCCATTGCACAACAGTAATAGGGACAGAAGTGTTTCTGGTCCATATGGATGGGGCCAACAATGGGACATGGTAGACCCACATGTTTTTAGAAACCCACCTGGAGCTAAAAGGATATGAAATGGTACAGGACACAGACTCTGGGTAACTGAATTCTCAGATTAACTCTTGACAGAGATTGTCAGATACACAGGACTACCAAGAACAAAGACAAATGCTCAGTCTTGTTCTTATTTTGAAACATTTATTCAAAACTAATTTTCCTGGATTTTTGGCATTAGTATTGTCATAAGGATTTTATAACTTACCCTAGGAACAGAGAAATACCTATAAAGCTACTGTCAATGACATCTTTAAATTTTTAAATATTTGTTACATCATTGTTTGCTCACAGCAATTTTCCGTGTTGGGCTTACATCCATGACAGTGACTCACCAGTTCCTTTCTAAACACAACATCAAAAATGTGTACAGTTATTGAATGTTATTGCCATTTTAGTTTACTTTAGCTCAGTTGTACATATCCAAATAAACATTTCTTGCAAAAACAGATTTCCACCTACTGAGTACTAGAGAAGTTTTTCATCTGTTAAGCCTGAAGCAAATGTACAAACTAAAAGGTCCGCCTGGAATTTTCCAAATATAGTTTTGCTTTCAGATATGAAAACAAAGCTATCTTCATAATAAGAAGAAAACCAAACAGTAAATATGAGAAGAGGTTAGACAATAACATGGTCTCTGTCAAAAGACCTTCTTGGATCTTTTCAACATTTATCAAAATATTATCTGTCAATATTGCCTGGTTTTCAATAATATGAGTCACTTAATGCACCAACAGGGTTTTTATCACATTGCTGTTTTATTTCTAAAGGACTCTTGTATATAGTTTCCCCAGGAGGTATAACTATTACAGACATTGAAATCATGTGGTTTAAATGTAATCCCTGGAGATAAGCTCATTTCCACACTTGAAGAACCTGTGTGTTTAGGCCAATATAACCACCTCCCTGGACAATTAAATTTCTTGTCTAGGCTACCTGGGTAACAACATTTATGGAAGAAAAAAAAATTAAAGTCTTAACCACTTTTTCAAGCATTAAGCTGACATATTAATTTAGGACATTAGTGACCCCCTTTTGTAAAGATAACCCCCATTATATAGGCCTTTAAGTGACAAGAAAAACAAATGAACCACTCAGATGAGTGTAATGGCCCTTGTAGAGAAGAAAGTGAGCCCAGAAACCTGGGACCTCATAGCTCTTTGCTCAGAGATATCTGATCATCCTTTGAGCAGCCAGCTCTGAGACAGAAGAAAGCAAAAGCTTCATTAGAGTTGATTTCATTTCCATTCATTATCTGTCCTAATGGAGATGGGAATTAGTGATTATGGGCTGCTATATCTTTAAAAATCTGTCATCTTTTCCCTTCTAGCTTGAAAGAAAAGGCTGTCTCATAACATGGCCCCACTTTGTATCCTGAGGTGAAAGATTTATTGACTGTTGCTGAAGTTGCAAGTGGAAAAGGCAGAAGAAGGAACGGCAGGGATAGCAAGAGGAAGGCTCTTCCTCTTCCAGAGTTATGTCTTTCTATTGTTCAGCTGAGAGGGACTTTTGCAGCAATTAATTTTAACTGACCTTTCTTCTGCAACAGGTTAGGCATTCAGCTAAGCATAATAAACTCTACTAGTTTCTTTTATTTCTTGATCTATTCTCCCACTTTCAGTGTGCAAACCTTGTATTCAGGTACACTGAACTCACCAGTTGTGTATTTTAGCATCAGACAGGGACCCTCATGAGGGCCAAAGCAACTGTATTATTTATGTTTTTTTTAGTCTGATGTAGCATATAGAAGTCCATCAGGCCTGCTTCCAGGAGGAACACGAGCTATAAATTGGTGGACATTATTCCTACAAGATTGCAATAGGATTTTAGAGTCAAAAATATTTGGGTTGGTAGAGGCCGCTGGAGGTTATAGCCCAAACTCTCACTCAGTGCTGGAACAGCATCTGAGCTAGAATGTTTTGCACAAGGTTGATTCTCTGAGATTCGAAAATTTCCAGGGATGGACTTTCCACAAACTCTCTGAGCACCTTGTTCCAGTGTTGCACCTCTCATTATTGCTATTATTTTCTTATTCTCAAGCAGCAACTTCTTACTGTTACTACTAATGCTTTCATTGTGCTGCTCTGGGTTTTCTGCAACCACTCTTTAGGTAGCTGAAGGCTGCAATTGGATCTCTCCCTCAGGCTTCTTTATGGTAAACAAAACCAATTATCTTTGTTGCTGTTCAGCTATCATATGCTCCTGTCCTTAACCATTTTAGTTATGCTCCACTGGACTCTGCAGTTTCTTGATGAGCTAGGAGACCTGAAATTGGATAAAAGGTTCCAGATGTAACCTTGTAGATTCCAAATAAAGGGAATTAATAATCCTCCATTGAGTTACTCGCTATGCTTTTGCTGATGCAGTCCAGTATGTGGTTAGTCTTTATCACTTGCAAGGGCACACTGCTCACCCTCAGCCTAGAGCCCCCTAGGCCCTTTTCTGCATAGCTGCTACCCACCCAGCCAGTCTACATTCTATACCGCATCATGGGTTTATTTCTATCACAGTGCCAAGTGTGCATTTGCACTTGTCAGACTCCATGAGGTCCTGCTAACACATTTTTCCAGTATATTGGGATCTCTCTGAATAGTACACGAAACCTTCCAGTGTATGAACAACTCCGCTAAACTGGGTGTCATTGAAAAACTTCCTTCCGAGTCTCCTGATGTCCAGGTCACAGATGTAGATGTAAAATACTATGGGGCACTATATTCTCTTGAAGGATAATATTTATAACCACACGGCAATGCAATGTCTGTCATGTCCCTGCTTCTTGCATGGGGATTGGACTAGAAGATCTTTTTAGGGCATTTCCAACACAAACTGTTGTGTGATTCTATATCCACTGCTCTCCCCTATGCAGAGTCTCAGTCATTTTAAGGCACCTGGTGTTTGAATATATTAATATTGATAACAGTTGGAATTTTTACCCACTGGTGTAGCAGGAATAACTATAATTAGTTCTTTGGTTTGGCTGAGAACATGCTACACTGTTGAGATTGTTCTACAATTCTCCTGTTCCAGAGGCATTTAAAAATATCAAGTATATTAGAGAACTTTAAACTCATTCTTTTACATTTTCTTGGCCACCTGCATAGCTACATAGAAAAAGAGTGTGCTTGAAGGAAGGGGGTTGCCGCAAAACCAGTCACACTGTCACACTATGAAGAATTCAGTAGAGCTTCAGGGATATTAGAAAAAGTACATTTCTTTTTTTCAGCAAACTCTTTGATGCTTCTCCTGAAGAGTTCTTGAAACTGTAATTACCATACCCTGAATCTTTTTAATTTTTGCTGATATTAAAGATGGATGTGTCAAGAAATATTCTGGAAAGGGCACAGGGAAACAAAGAAGGAATTAGAGGGTCATGGCCCTACAAGAACATACTGGAGAAAAGTATTTCATTTTATTAAAAAAGAGATGCTACAAGGGGGCTTTCAAGTGTTCCTCTTCATCAAAGGAAAGTTAAAAGCCTATGAATGACACTGAGGATTTTTTCCCTAGTTTAAAAATCCTTTAGGCCGCTCAAAGGCTCCTTATAATTAAGACCTATTCTCCTTTCCACCACCACCATTTTTAAGTTATTTAGATTGGTTTTGCTCTCTGCAATTTTTTTTTTCCCCTTTAATCACATATTCATGTTGCTATGCTATATAAGAAGTGCATAGAAGAAAATATGTCAAATGCATTGTAGAAAATATGTCAAATTGTGTAATGGTGCAAAAACCGTTCTGCCATTTCTAAAATGCCATGAATATGCCATGCTCAATCTTCCAGCTGCGCAGTGAATTGCAGTTAAGGACAAAATCTATTTAACTGTGTCATTATTTTAATGTTGTGCATGTACACACTGATGAGCATGCAGAGTCAGTAGCTCCACAGTTTATGAGAGTGTTCTATAGAGGTTGCACTGTAATGACCTATGATGTGGATTAGTTGTACTGTTCATAGCTACACTTTGGCGATCTGGCCTACTTTATATTTTGCTTCTTTTCAAGTCTTTCTATCTCAATGCAGTTCCTGACCGTTTGCCTCCTGTTTGCCAAATCCAGAACCTGAAAAATCAGGAAAATTGCTATTCCCTTGAGAGATTTATTCTATGAAATAATTTAATGCCATTTTTCTCTTCCCTTTTCTTTTTTTCCCCAAAGAACTCTTACTCATTTTTTTCTATTTTTAAAATTTTAAATACCTATTTGGTTTTTCTCTGATAAGTGGCTAAAACAGGCTAAAACTCCCCCAGCATGCTGTGGTTGCAAGCTACTTAATGAAGCTCTCAAGCCTTCTAGAAAACAGCACTGTAATAGGATTTTGAGTTAGCTGGCTTTTTCCTCTCCTTTCCCTTGAAGCAGAGATACAAGGATATCTACTGGAATACAGCTGAAGCACATGATGACAGCAGCTGTTCACAAGGAGAAGGAGCAATAAAATCCCTAAATATTCAGGTACTTTTCCAAAACATAAACAGAATTTGAAAGAACGTCCTTTGCACAAAAAAAAAAAAAAAAAAAAAAAAAAAAAAATTTTTTAAGAACAAAANAAAAAAAAAAAAAAGGATGTTTTCAGTAACAAAGATTCAGAAACAGGGATTTTATGACCAATCGTGAACTTTTTGGTTCAAAACACAGTAGATGTACAGAATATAGATGAACATCAAAAGCTCCCACAGTCCTTCATATTATTTTTTTAATCATAATATATTGATATAATCTGCTTATAAATTTAGGATATCTTACACAATGTATGGAGCTGCAGGAAAATGCAAACAAAGTTTAAAAATTCAGGAGTGAATAGTAATGGATCCTGGAGTTACTTGGCTTTGCAAGCTATTTATGTGGTAAGAAACAGAGCTGCTTTGACTAATTTGGTGTTGTGGACTTCAGCAACACAATGGTCATCTCATGGTTTTATTATGAATACACAAGCTAATTTCCAAATGAAAGATTATCCATTAAATAATGCCATAAGCAGGTATGTAATGCAAATTCTGCAGAGGCCTAGCCTGAGTTGCAATGACCAAAACAATGCACATGTATGAAGGAACAAGAAAATACGGTCTCTAAATTTTTACATGCTGTATTCCCCTTTACTTCAGGGATTTTTGAGTAAACATCTGTCCTTAGATATAGGAAGGCATGGAAATTCTGAGTACATTTGTCATCTAAAGTTTCAAAACTATTTGCTGAAGCAAATGAATTTAATTATTAGGATTATTTATTAAATATTACATCTCTCAGCAGAACTGTTGATACCAGGCATATTTCCTGTGTAAGAATTCTGTCCAGTGATTAGGAAGAAATTCTTTATTGTGGGGATAGTGAGGCACTGGAACAGGCTGCCCAGAGAATTGGTGGCTATCCCATCTCTAGTAGTGTTCAAGAACAGGTTGGATGATGCTCTGAACAATCTGGTCCAGGAGAAAGTGTCCTTGTCCTTGGAATGAAATAATCTTTAAGGTCACTTCCAAACTGAATTATTCTATGACTCTATGACAGATGTGATAATCTCCAGTCTCCCAACAGTATCACCTTGAATTCGTAATTTTATTTTCAATTTCACTATTGCTATATTTTGTCTCTGTCCCTGAAAAGGGGACTGTATGTGTGTTTCTCTTTGGGTGGCAGGCAGATGTTTCAGAAAACTATTAAACCTTTGTTTTTAGAGAATGTAGACAATGCAAAAACTAAACATTAAAAACTTCTTAAGTAATTTTTATGTGGTTTGTCTACTTTCACAGCAGGAGACAGTTTTTGACCTTGAAAGATAATTGCACAAATTCACTTCTATTAAGATCCCTCCCCACCCTCACAATAATTTAATAAGTATAGGAGCCTGATAAATAAAGCGTGTAATGTCACCATTATGAAAGTTTAATCATTGGTCATTACCACAGAACAAAGTAATTTAATAATTGCTCTGTGAAGTACCATTACAGCATGTTAACTAAGTGCTGTTAAATGCTCAATATCTGAAGAAATGTTCAGTATCTCTCCAGAGGACAACAGTCACTGCATCTGTGCTGCAAAAGGAACGTCTCTGAAGGATGTATGGGTAGCCCAGATTCTAATGCAGAGATGCCAGCTCAATCAAGGCAAAGCAAAAGGATTGTTTTCCAGGACAGCTGGACTTTGGTTAGTTTTACAAATAACCTGGCAGCAGGTACATGCTATAAGCTGCTGGAGCAGAGCCAGAACTCTGGGTTTGCATAATGTTCAGCATAAAGGCTATTTCTTTACACTCCCTGATGTATTGCAAAATGTAGTGATATCCTCTCTCGTGCTATGCTGTGTTAGATTACAGACAGATTGATGGGCTGACCATTCCTTTGACCACTCGGCAGCCTAGTAGGCACCTGCTCACATCCCCCAAAAAGCATGTGTGGGGCTGCAGATATAATTCAGGAGGATCTTTTGGTTGAGTGCCCTTTCCTGAGAAAGTGCAGAGCTAATCAAGAGAAACTGAAGTAGAGGTTTTCTATGGAATTCTGAAATAAGAGATTCAAGTAAATCTAATGCAATTTTAATTCCAAAATTTTCTATGTCTGGTCTGTAAGCCAACCTGTTGTATGAATCCATAACCTGATGTCATTGGTTTTTTTACCTATGTTTTGAAACCTAATTCTGAATATTTCAAGTTGGTATCTGAATCTGATTTTTAGTTATTGCATATCCTTCTACAGACTCAGGACATAAGACCTTTGCAGTTTAGTTTAGCTTATATTTAAATGCACTGACTCATTACACACAACGGACAAAGAAATATGGTGATTGAAATATGCATAAGTCATATCCTGATAATCCTTACCTGTGAAGAAAACTGGGTAAACAAGACCACAGGGAACCAGGGAACACATGTGATATATAGGCTAAGAAGACTGAAAAGTCTGCTCTGAAAAATGATCATTTTCTGGCAAGTTCTGTAGTGCATGCATGTTTTCAGTGGACCTGGTGTAGGCTTAAGTGTCAGGTGGTTTTGTAGTGGTCTGAACAGATGAAAGGTGATAATTATTTGCTGAAGGACAATAAAGTGTTCGCATTAGACTTCTGTGATTCATCAAATTCATAGAAAGAAAAAGGTGTGTACTTTTCTGACCATGAGGTTTGGGATGATTTGAATATTGTTTTAAAGACAACTGTTTTCTTAGTTTCTGAAATGAATGCTAAATGTCTTGGAAACTACCCGCTGGAGTTCTCACTCTACAGAAGTTCAGATTTCTGATTCCTAAATTTTGTTCCTTCAGTGTTTCCTGGAAGAAACATTGGATCAATATTCCCATACTCATTCCAGCCTCCATACCAAACTAGGATTTATTAACTTCTTTTCAATGAAAATGTTGCACTTCTCTTTTTCTTGGGTTCTTTTTAAGAAATAGAACTCAAAGCAATGTCTTTGCCCTGCACAGTTTTAAAGTGTTCCTCACAATTTACCTGTTATACTCCTTAAGCAGTGAATGTGTAAGCAGTAGGAGAACAAGTATTTTGGCTTTAAGGGAGACTTTGATTCAATTTTTGTTCTAGATAATTAATTTTACTATGAATTGACCATATATATTATAATCAACTATAATTGTGCAGCAGATAAAATTATTATTGACCTTTGTGGATTTGTTTGTGGCTTATGAGTAAGGGTTAATTACAAGTTTGTACTGCATGGATTTTTTTTTTTTTTTTAATACATAGCTCAGTCAGCAGCAGCAGCAGCACTTTGGTGTTGAGGTGGAGTTTGTGAGAACACTCAGCTTTGGTTTTGGTCACAGCTGGCATTTTTTATGGGCCAGTGTGGATATAGCTGAAATGAGAATGTGTGCTACAACAGCCCAAATAGTTAAGACAAACAATGCAGTAAATGTCACCTAGAATTATAACTCTCCAAATGTCCTAAAAAGACAAGTACATCCTGGACTCCCTGTGTTTTGCACCTTTCTGCCAACTCCATAATCTCCCCTTCACACACCTTTTATTATTGCAATTATGGGGAGGGTGTGTGTGAAGAAAACAAAGCCAAGACAGAAATACAGCATGGGAAGCAATGTCAACTACAGGAAGTTAATTGCAAATGTTTTGTTTACTCCTCCTTGATTCCCTTTTACATCAGTGTTGCTCCTATACTTTCTTAAATGTGCTTCTAGGTATTGTTGGCAAAATAGAACTGACACTCAAAAGTATGGCACAGTCACATGAAGTTGTGTTTAATCCCTGTTTTTTGGTTTGCGTTGTTTGCATTTGTTTGGTGTGTGTATCGTTGTCATCATCCGCCCCTCTTTCCACCCCCTCCCCCCTCCAGTTGAAAGAGTGAACTGTGTCTCAGGAAAGTATAGAAGCGAATTCCACTAGGTTATAATTAGTTCAAGGTATCACTTCTTGCAGTAGGGTTTATTCTTTAAATTGCCTTGAATTTAATTTGACGAGCATTGATCTGCAGACATTGTTAAATTCCTCGACACAGCTATTTCAAAGCTATTAGAGGCTCTGCTTCTCTTTCATTGGCATTAACACAGCATCTTCAAAAGCTTGTGATAAGTTCAAAACATTTGATGGTTGTTTATACATTTATATAATTTTGAACTCATGTAAATTTCCAAACAGGATGCAAGGCACACAAACTTCCTTTTCTTGTTCCTATTCTTGAGGAAAATTCTGTCTAGCTCTCAAATGACAGCCTCCCTTTCTCACAGGAGAAGCTCATTAGCAAACTGTAACTCCTGTAGTCTCGCCATTTGGGCTATGAGTCATTCCAGCTCTGCTGTGCTGCCTCCTTCTCTCCCTTGTATACAAAATGGGCATGCACTGTTAGTTTTACTGCAAAGTAATTTCTGCTGCCTTGAAGACCTCCTAAATTCAGCTTTAGGAATTTGAAACATAACTCTGAAGCATATTCAATATCAAGAGTCCTATAGTCTGTCAGCGCTTCCTGGCTGCAATCTGGAATGTGCAGTTTTATTATGGCAAGCTTTTCTTCATCATGGATTCTTTATATAATATGTGCACAACCTACAGTTAATGGTGTGGAAATGTTTTACTGCAACTTCCTCTTTTAAGTAGATGTGTTTCTAAATTATTTTGCCTAAAGCATCTGTTATACCTCCTGTATCTCATTCAGTATTAAATCCCCCTTTCATTCAGACTCTAAACACTATGAAGTATATAAAAAGAATCCTATCTTGCTTAGTTGCTTCCTTACCCTATTTTGTCAGACTTTTGGTGAGGAATACCTTGCAGTTACCCAGTCACATTAGATGATTTAAACTCCAGTGAGGGTAAAATAATGTGCAAATAGAAGAATTAATAGCACCGTCAACTGACAATACAGTGTATTGAAATTCAATAACAGACTAGCAAAGAATTGAAAGAAAATTGTAGTTAAATTACTTATAAAACAGAAAATCCTCTTGCTCCCTCAGCTGTGATCTTAATATGGTGTCTGGCAGAGAAGTAGATTGTGCAATTATGTCTCCAGTTTTATCCTAGTAAACGAAACTCCACATTGAAATTCCTTCATCAGAGTTTACTTTTCTTGGTCTAATATTTTACCTCTTGCAGGCATTTTTCCCCTGAAGCTTCAAAATCTTCAGACAGTTTTAATTCTTTCCTATCCAATATGTAATCTACTCACCTCTCTGATTGTGACACCAAATTATGTGTGGTTTTACTTAGAAAAACAAACATCTCTTTGTTGGGCTGAGTATAATTTCTTGTACTTGAAAGGCTTGTTGTGAACTCTTCATTTCAGCAAAGGATAAACCTATCCTCTCTTTCTGTTGGTACACTGAAAATTTCAGAGTGAAACATGTTTTACTCTAGACCATCTGGTATTTTTCATTTTGTTTTACATATTAATAGTTTCTACATACTAATGTTAAATCAGTGAAACTTATCACTGGTTCTTAATCTCAGTGGGAATGAACGATTTTGACATTAAATGAACTAGGAATTAATAGCCTTCACCCTCCTTATCTTAAATGTACTGCAATAGTATGAGTAGGTCAAATACACAGCCCAGGTCCTACTAAAGTTCATTAAACCGCAGTGATCATGTACAAATAAATGACAAAATCTTAGCCTGGACTGGAAGGAGATCTTTATTTCTTTGTTAAGAATAAAAAAAATAATTTGAAACTTCAGAATAGCTTTTAGGCAGTTGTTGCACATTTTTTCTAGTGATCTGATGCACCACTTTTCTTTCTACTTGCTGTTTTATTTTTAGTATTTTGGAAAAATCTTCCATTTTGGGAGAGCCAGGAAAATTATCATTTTGCCTGACACAGCTAGAGTTGGAATGATATATTAGTTTAGTCACAAATGAGATCTTTTTTTTAATAAATCCTCTGACTTCTGTTATCAGAATTTAAAAAAAAGATATAAAATGTGCAACTTTTTATTTATTGGATAAGTCTTTTGGTCTGGTTCTCTATACCAGATAATAAGATTTCTATTTTTGTGATTATTATAGAAAAATGGTACCGTTACACAAAGGAACAAAGAATATAAATTATTATTTGCAAAGGAAATTGGACTGGTGGCAAGTAATGATTAGTCAGCGACAGAGGAATAAGCAATTTTCATTGGAATTCCACTCTATGGACTAGGGGCTTTTTTAATACAAGGAAGTTAATCATTCTAGATATGTACAATGCAGAAGAAACTTCCTTACTCCTGAACATAGATCTTCCTCTCAGTGCTCTACAAAACCAGTGTATTGCTACATGAGCTGTTATATTTGTATACTATAAGCTGGAGCTAATGCCTGGAGAATGACAGGTGCCTTTGCAGCAAGGAGGAACAAATAGTGGTTCCATTTTTCAGAGCTGAGAGGGTTAAGGAAGTCTAGTAATAAGCTGTGATCCTTCCTTGTTTACTCCACTTATTTTGGACTGAGTTCAGTTGTTCAGAACAATAACATCCTATGACACACTTTGTTCAGTACAATACCATTTGCAATGAGTCTGGCTTCATACAGAACTTGTTGTTTCCCATGTCCCTAAAGCATTTTTGGTCATTTATGTTGCATTAAATCAGGCAATACCAGTAACTGTACATTGAGAACCCAACCCTAAATTGCACATTATACAATGAGATAGAGCAGCTTTCAGATCATGATAGGCAAATTTTGCTTTCACAAGCATATACTGGCTCAGGTGGTATCCGGGTGTGGCTGTATTCACACAGCCAGAGAGAAATTTTAGAAATAATAAGTGAGTCTCTGAAGAAGAAATGTAAACAATAGCTAAGTTTAGAGACAGTGTCCTTGGAATTACGTTAGCTGAAGCCACCAATGGAGTCAGATAAATTAACGTAAGACCAATCAGCTAATGGCAACTATCAGTGTTATAAAAGTCTGTGTTCAAAATAAACTTCTCTCTTCATATTGTCACAGTTGGCTGGTGAGTTTCTGTCTCACTCTCTAGCTCGACTGCGACATCCGGGGATGAAGATTCTTTGAAGACAGACAATATCATAAATGCACTTTAAGGGAAGGATGTGAAAAAAATGGTCTGAAAGGGTGTAATTGATATAAAAGATCCCACCTGTAAATGTAAAGTACTGTGCAGATTTGTTGAGAAGTTTGATACTGGAATTTTAAAAAAATGTAGATTACAGCTGTGAGCTAAATATTGGGCTGTATTTTCACGTAGAGTATGATGGTATGACTTTATAAATATTCCCTATCTAAATCCTGATTCAAGCAGTCTATGAATTTGAAAATTCAAACCTCTATCCTAAACATCCAGAGTACTACTCAGGCCTACTGCTTGTCTCTCTTAATTTCTGGTTGCCAGTCATGTTTGTTTAAAACTTGGCTGTAAACTTTGATGGAAATGAATAATGATAGGGCAGAAAAAACTCTGCTTTTATTTTAATCAATTGCTGTTACATCATGGTATCTAGTTCCATGTTTTAGCTCATCATTGGTTGCTGTTTTTTTTGTTTTCTTGTATCATGCAGATTTATTACTTGATAATAGTAGGCATAAATTAAGTCAGTGGAATTTATGCTCTCTTGGTCTCTTCAAAATATTTTGACATTTTCAATGATATATGAAATTACCAGATCATTCTTCTTTGATTTAAAGGATTAGAGTCAGTTTAAACAATAATAGTATTTGTACTGCACAAATATTAGTTACGTTGTGGAGAAGATCAGAATTATTTTCCAATGAAATCTCTCTTTTCCTCATCCTGTTATATAGGTGCTTTTATAAACACTGACAAAGTTTTTTTTTGTCAGTTCATTTCATTATTTGGGATTATTGTATTAAGAGCATTACATTTAGACTTAATTTGGTGGGATTGTTTTGGTGGGATATTCAAAATCTACCTTAGAAGAAGTGATACAATGATGATATTGAGTTCTACACAGGAATTAAATTTTATTTCTTTATTTTTCTGTCAATCAGCTTAACTCTACTGGCTCCAGTAAAATTATGCTAACTAGTTGAATATATGCACATTACGCAAATCTCCTTTTAGAGGCAGTCTCCTTTTTCATTATTATCTACCCCCAGCGTTTCACCTTATCTTGTCATATACCCTACACACCTCCTTCTTCCCATCCCCCTTTTCCTACCCAAATAGAGCTACCAGCTTCCTTCATATGCTCTTTTTATTCCCCTTAACCCAAACCATGTTTCTTCTTCTGTGTTTCCTATTAATTATTGTTTATATGAGGAACCTTTATTACACAACCTCATTTTCCACCTTGAAATACTTTTGTGAACTTTGCTCCCTATTTTGCTGACTAACATCTCTGCATGTTACAGCCTATTTTTTATTACCTATTTGCTTGTTGTCCTGTTTGACAGTTTGCTGGTTGTCTTTTGCTGAATTCACAGTGTGTAGGGTCTTGAAACAGAAAACTATGTAACAATTTCTTTGTTTTGGGTTTATAAAGCAAGTTAGCATATGAGAGTTCCCAGATGCTCGACCATATAGACAACCTAAATTGATCCACACTCGACTGAATTTGCTCAGTGTGGTAAATGTATAAGTCAAGACCAGAGTACATCAGACAAGATCTATTTTATGTAGAAATTACATAGAAAAATGAATGCTGGTGTTCCTTTATTTTTTTTCCTTTTTTCTCTTTTTTTTCTGTATTTTAATGAGTTTAGGAATTTCCTAAAAATAATTGTTAAGTTTTTCCATATATGTAACACTTCGCTTAAAAGCGTTTATTTGAAGGTCTCTAAATTCACTACCTTCCCGTAAGAACTTTGGAAAATGTTCATCTTGTTGCCTAAATTTCCCCCAAATTTGGGATAAAAGTACAAATAGAAAGGAAAGAGTTAATACAACAGATATCTGTTCAAATATCCTCCTAGGCTTTGGAAATGTGTTCATCTTTGTTTCTCTTTAGCAGTGTAGCTGTTGTTATGAAGAAGATCAGAGAGCATAATTCCATACATTTTTCATTTGATAATTTTCCGTGTCTCAATAGGTCCAAAAGACTCTTACACTGGGACTTGTTGGCTTTTTCTCCTATGCGCATAGGTATGCAATGTTCATATTTGAGACAGGTTATGCTTTCACCCAGTATTATTTCTCTCCTTCAGCACTGCTGCCAGTGATTTCCTAAATAATTTATTTCTGCTTTATGTTCTCAAGACACTGTTGATTTCAAAAGATTCACAACTCAATCCACTCTAGCAGCATATTTGCATGGAAAAATATGCTATTTCTCAAAAATACACCAGCAATTAAATCTTTTGTTACATGAAGTTCTTTATAAATCAATAAGCAATTTTGAATTGTAAACATTTTATTTTGAAAATTAACTTAATCAATGAAGTTTTTAACTATTGGAAATTTAAATGTCAGAAAATATGCTTATGCTTCATGGAGGCCTTTAAACTCCTCCTTAAAATAAAGTCTCCATGTTCACTGCTTTTCACTGTATAAAGAGAAAATTGATGCGGTGAGGAAAATATATCACATAGTTTGTACAAAGCAAATCAAAACCAACTTTTTGCTTCTTCAGAAGTTTTGGGGTTTTTCTTATTAATTAGGGCCTCAAATTAGAAATGTTTATGCAGATTTCTAAAGCTTCATAAAAGGTCCTTACAGAATAATGCAATTAAGTTTCAGTTGAATAGGCAGCTATAAATAAATGAGATTTTTTCCATGTGAACAATGCACACAGATAAACTGGTTTGTGGAACTAATATGATGAAAGGAATTCTGTGGGAGGGTTGTCACATGTATTATGAAAACTTAGAAAATCCTAGGAATGTGGAACTTTAAACATTCTGTTCACCCTCTGGAATCTATTGATTTTTTGATAGGGAAAACCAGATAAGGTGTAAATTATGGCCCTTTTTTTTTCCTCTTTAAGTCAATTATTCACCATAAGTCATGGCTAGAAGATATTTGCATGTTAAATTAGGCTTAGTTGTGGAAAAAAATCTGTGCTTTGTACTCAGAAAACATTTTAATTAAACCAATGACATTTATGAATATGAAACAAGTAATAAATGCAGCTTGTTTCTTCAAGAGATTGCTGATGGATGACAATATTCTAAATTGGAAGACTTACAGTTTCCTTAAAGTATTTTAAAGCTTTCAATGCTTAATGTAGAGCAAGGATTTTCTAACTTTAAAGTAGACTCTGTAGAAAATAGTACACACATTTTTATTCTTAGTGCTATTATTTCTACTAGAGACAAATGTGTATGTAGAGCATGCAACCTAAAATAAGTGTCTGAATATGCAGGCCATATGCTTATCCTCCTTAATATGTTTTACAGGATGTGCATTTATTTCAAGACATTCTAATAATTTGACACCAAATGTTGCACACTGAGCAGGACATAACTGAGCAGGAAGTCTGAAAAAGAAGATTGTTTATTACCATCTATATTTGATAGATATTAGAGATAGCATGTAACCAGGTTTTGGCAATGAAGCATCAAATGCTTTCCTGACAGAGATACAATTTTTAAAACTACACTGATTAATGTCTTATATCTTACTGATAATGATGCCCTTGTAACTTCAGTAATGCTTTCACCACATCCTGTGAACAAAATAAATACAGTGGGATCATTTAAATGAAGCACATATTTAAAGATTTTGCCAGACTTCAGTCAGAGGCTTTTTCCTTCTAGAACGCAGCCTAACTCAACACAGCACTCATTTGCCTAAATTAAGGGTTAGATCTTTTGTGTGAATTGGAAAATGCTTTGATAACTGAACTTAATAGTATCACTAGTATTTAATTCTAAATGAAATAATCTTTCTAATCTCTCTGATTTCAATTTGTTTTGACATTAACAAGAAATTTATTCTGACCAAAATAAGACTTAGCTTTTGGATTAGTTTCTAAGGAAGTGAACATAAAGAAGTCCAACTCCATGCCTGTCTGACACTAATTTATTTTGAATGTGGTGACCAAGTTAAACCATTTGAAAAAACCAAAGTTAAGTAAGTCTTACTGAGTTCTTTTATAATCCATGGCTATATATATGACACATTTATATATGTTTGTATGTGTATATATATGTATATTTGTTCTCATCCAGGAATTTGTTGAACCCATTTCTCTTTATCACATCCTTGCCCATTTGCTTAAAGTAGAAGGCAGCATATATAGACTTGATGTAGCATAATATGCACTGATGTACAAATATACCAGAAAGAAAGAGAAGTTCATTCTTAGTTTCATAGAAAATATCTTTCTTTTCCCCCTGTTTAAAAAGAGGAATGAAACACACTTCCCTGGATTTTTCTTCCTAAGTGCCCTTAATGTTTCCTTTAGCTAATATTAATGTATTAAACTAGGACTTCAAAACTTTAAATCATAAAGCTGTTTATGAAATTAAATTTTTAATTTAAAAATATTAGTAAGAAATATTTAGTTCCCAAAGTTTTCCAAGAGTGATCCATGCTATTAAATTTTTTTTTCTCTTATGCCAAATTGCAACTATAGCAACATTTTCCTGATGCATGTTACTTTTTGATGAACTTGTATTTTTCAATAGAAATGACATTTATTGGAGAAACCTCAGAGCACCTATTCTGTATATATGAGATAAAAGTTCATCTCATACTGACATAGAAAATTGAGAGAGCATTCCTTAGGGATGGATACGCAGGGGAAAATTAAGAATCCAGGCAGGAACGCTGATATTTTGGTTTTGATTATTTCATCAAAAACTTGGAACACAATGCTCATTGTTTATGACAAATCACATTCTTTTTCTTACCTCAGGTTTTAAAAATTTAATTACCCAAAAATTCTTTCATTGATTTAATATGTTTCCCTATTGGCAAAGGGTTCAGCGATATATTTTCTGGTCCATTTCATAGTTCAATTTTGGATGGGTCTAGTGACAGGATTTCATTCTTCTTTTCAGCTGCCAAATTGATCTTAAATGTTTCTTAGTGGTCATTTAAAATGCAATTTGTTTCTTTACAGCTTTTTAAATGCAGTTTGAATAGTATTGTTAGTCTTTTATTGTATAAGGATAGGCAACATATTATAACAAAAGGAGCTAGAAATTTATAGCAAGATATGTTCAGGCTTGATCAGTGGTCTCATCTTTTATCTGACTTGTTAACAGTAGTTATGGGCAACATTTGCATGTAAATATTTATCTGCTTCTATGAACTCCTCAGAGATGACCCAGCAATAACAAAAAGTATAATCAAAAATGGCAAAATGAAAAGTTGTCATCTTCATTAGCTTCAGCAGTATGGTGTTGATAACAAATAATTCCTTAAGTTATTACTTTGTATGTATGTATTAGTTTATTGCCATTTTAATCCTTCTTATGTGACTTTTTAAATCCCCTCTGTAATTGCTCTCACCTTAACACTGCAAAAACTGTTAAAAGTATGTAAGGAAGAAGGTGGGACAAAGTGAGAATAGGGCTATAAAGGTGTTTGGAACCATTGTAACCCCCATTTTTCTAACTCCATTTTAACAAATGGAGTGCATTTGAATGCACTCCATTTGTTAAAAAGCCTGTTTTTTCACAGTAAGTAAGATTAGAGTTCACACAGCAGTCTTGAGTGAATAAGTCACAGAATAACTCATGTTGACTTTCTTTCATTAGTTAAAATCAAACAAACTTTTTCAAAATTATTAGAGTCTGACACCAGTAAGAAGCCATCGTGTTTTTACTTTCTTCTACAATTATTTTTCTGGTGGGTACCTCCAACATTGCTACATGTTTATATAGAACTTACAAGTCAGAAAGGGATCTGAGAGCTGGAAAAGTAGAAATTCTAGGGTTGTTGGTCCCTGTATACAGGTAAAGGAAGGCTCCAATTCTAAGTTTCAAGGTGATCAGTGATTCTCATGGTGAGATTACACTAGGATGAGCTACCTATGGCCATTTGGAATCCTAGCAGATTCTAAACTTAGCACTTCTAATTTTGTACATGGAGTGCATCCACTGCATGTCCCAGCACCTCAGTTATAAGTCTTCTGGCATAAATCAGCATTCATTGCAGACCTAAAACCTTCCCAAAGTGGTAGAAGACATGCTGGAGCTCTCCTTACTACCTGGAGCAGAACCAAAAAGGAGTTCCAGATGGTAGGTTTTCCAATTGAGAACAGTCTGATTACTTCTATATTAAAGGCCAGTGCAGCCCAGATTGAGAACAGAGTTCTCATTTGCTACAGCCTTCTAGGGCTCAGGACTGTGCATCCACACTGCATCTTTACTAGCAACGAAATTCACACAGGTGCCAATCCTGGATGCCTGCCATGCAGGCAAAGAGAAGAAATTAATGAAGTAACCTGCATCCACATTACAAGGACAGTGCTCTGAATTGTGTCTTGGCATGTGATTTCAACCTCTGATCCATTAAGTATTCAAACATTTTTGAATACACCAGTGGAGACCTTAAGTGTATAACACATGACAAAACTTCATCAAAAATAAGCCTTTATTCTGCATATCTTTACCAAGTTTGACCACAGTAGATTTCACCTTTATATTTGTTTACATTTGCCTGTGTTTCACATGTTTTTTTTGATGCTGAATTATCTTTACTTAAATGGAGACCAAACAATTCAACAGTGATTCATGCAGGATTTGAAGGAAAAGAAAGGGAAGGGAAATGTCCTCCATGATTAAACTTGCAAAAGCTTGTTATGTTGCTTCCTTGAGATATACTGGCATCATGATGTATGGCAACTGTCTTCCCCCACAGCTATAATTATAGAAAGTAGACTCATTTAATGGGTGCCATAAATTTTAGATCGAAAAGCCTTTCCAAATTTTCCTCTTTCAGTAGCAGTGGGGCATCCAAAACCCCATCAATTTTGATCTATATTAATACTTTTAGCAGGCATGTCTAGGGCTGAAACCTCTGAAAAACCAGATGCTGGGGTAATGAAAATCAATACAGGCCTGTTGATACGACAATAATGTGGAAAGAATGTAAGTCTTACATTGAGGCTATAATTAGAGCTTTGCACAATTCTAAATTTTTTCTGAATTGAGAAATACCTTTCTGGGTGCACTTAGGTAAATCTGTTTGCAGATAGGAATGAATTTAGCTTTGTTTCAGTAAAGATGATTAATTTATTTTGTTTTGGGCTTGCCTTGTTGAAGAATGACACATAACACTCTTCATACTCATCTCAACCGATGGGCCTGCCTCTGGTCTGTTCTCTGGTTTAAAGAAGAGGAAGGAAAATTTCTGTGACAAGATTCTTTGTTAGCACCTCAAAAAAAAACCCCAAAAAACTACCTTTGCCCAGCTTGATAGGCTAGCCTGCAGGGACTATAGGAAAAGTAACAGTGTGTCTTGAAGATCTCACAATGCAATTTGTCTACTGCTAATCTTTCTTAAAGCAACATCTTCAAATATTTGGTTGTATTTGAAGAGTTTAAAAAATCTGATTTTTTTTTTCTATCAGCAATAGTAGCATCATAGTATTCAAAACTATGGTCAATTCAGTGGTAGAAATCATCAAATCTACCTCAATGATAACCCTAATATTAGAACAGAAAGTTTTACAATGTACTACCACATTTGTATCACAGTAGATTTATTTTGTAAGTGATGGAAATGTTTAGCTATTGTTAGAAAACTGGACAGATATATACATGGAACAAGTATCTGAAATATGTTTCAACAGCATTCAACTAGTGAAGTTTCCTTGATCGCTCTTCTTGCATAAACACAATGAGTTATGGGATTCAGTCTTTTTCCCAAATTATCATAAGTGCAATAGGAGTTTGAAGCAATTTTCTGTCTTCTATCACTCTGATTTTAATTGAACTGAATGTACCTTGAAAGAATGGTGATATGGGTGCAGTTTCATTACATCTTTATCAGAATTTCACCCCATCAAAATAATGTCAAATATATATATATATATATATATTCTATTAGTCTCTTGAGAGATTCCTTGATGCAAGTTTAATCTTACCTTGCATATGTTAGAAGTAAGACTGGATCTTACCCCTCATATTTTCAGTATTTGCAGGACAAAAAAGAAAAAGTAAAATAAGAAGGATAGTTACAGCACACTTACACTGCAGCTGCCAAAATACTGTGTTGGGAGGGTAAATGGCCCCTAATGGAGCTGTGCATTGTCATAACCAGGTTGTTACTACGATTTGCTATTTGAAAAATATCTCAGTTATGTCTGTGATCAAATAATTTCTGCAGCTGTATTGAGGATATTCTTCGTCCTAGATTTTTCATACAACATGTGTTGCTGTTTTATGTCAGGCTGGGCAGGGCGTGGGTGTTGTTTCACAGTATTTCACTTAGAGTATTTGTTCTTTATTGTCTTGAATTGTTAAGTTAGCGTTTCCCTTTAGATGTTGGCTTATATTACACTTGGTGTAAATTGTTTTCAGTTGACTAGTAGTATTAGAAGAAAAGCGAATTTATCATGAAGGATGCTGTCTTGCTTTGAGAATGTCAAATATCTGTCTTTCTTGGCAGAAATTATCTGAGAGCAAAATTGAGGGATTTTTCTCTGGAGTGAATGATGGAATAATTGCTTGATAAATACTGGTTAGTTTGATGTAGGTTTTTGTTTTGAGAATTGGTGGTTTAGATAGAGTAATTGGAGTAGCTCTTAAAAGTTGTGACAACCTCCTTCTACCTATTAATAAACCAAAAGCATTTCTTATTAATAGTTGACAGTACTTAAAATACACATTCTCAGATTAAAAGATAAAAAATCCAGGAATTATGTCAATGAATTCGCTTAAATGAGACTTGTAATTTCCATCTTCTATAATCTTTCCTTATATTATGATGAAGATACTGAACACTTCAAGTCATTATGGTTCTGTCTTCATGCAGGTCAGGAAATAACTTGAAGTTACTCTGAAGTGTTTAAGTACTTTAAAACCTTTTGCTTGTGTTTTCCTGGAAGTCTGTTTTTTGATGCTATTTTTTAGAGTAGGGAGAGAGGTGAGGAGACAGAAATGCTTCATACTATTTTGACTGCACAGGATTTAATTTGTAAAAGGATTTAAATCAAAGGATTTAAATATTTACATTTATTTACAATTGGATTTATAACAATACTAACAAAATACTCTTGTATAAATAGACTGGCTTATATAAAGGCATCTTCTATTTCCAGTTGTAGGCAATAGCAAAATGGTCTTTGATCACTACTGCAGCACATTGAACAGTAGGATTGTAATATGTGTATTTATTTAAAGTCTAATAACAGTGATTTCAGTCACAAAATGATGGTTTTTATAAATGTTTAACTTTTTAATGAAACAAAGTCTCTGGTAAAATACTACATCTGTTCTTTAACAGTGTCTACTCCAGAAAAATGCCTCCATCATTATAGGTAAAATGTGAATAAAAGTATATGTGAAAATAGTCTCCTCTTTGAAGACAGGAAAAATGAGAAAATGTAGTACATCATAAGCTTGAGAAGAAGGGTTGAAATTATAAAATTGGGGCTTATAAAGTAACAAAGATCATCCTTTAGTTTCTGAAAATTATTAGGATTGATTATTGATTGGGATGAGTTTGTGTTTGTTCATAGATGAGGAAATGAAATAAAAATGCAGAGAATCCACTCAAATAACAAGGTTTCCAACAAGCAAAATCTTTGCTCTATGCAAATGCCTCTGTATTTGTTTATTGTTATGAGAAAGAAATATTAATTAAAATATCTAATACTGGATAAAAGAGTCAAAAGGGATGGACTGGAACTCTAATTAAATTCCACGTGATGGGAGATAGGGAATCTCTCTAAGATTTGTCATTTCCCTTCAGCAGATCTCGGTTTTCCCCAAGAAAACTCTCTTCCTGATCAGCATGAGCTAAAACAGTGGATAGGTGTTATTTTGCCCAGGAGGTACAGCATTTTTGGTCTTTCTATTCTTGTGCTGTACCTCCTGGGATGGAGGTTATCCTGGAGACCTGGGAGCTCTTCCCTAGATGGGCAGCTTGTGCTGGTCTTGCCTGGAGGGAGAGCGTGGCCCTTGTCACCAGTGCAAAGAGGCAGTGAAGGGTGCATGCTGTGTCACAGAGACCTGGGAGATATCTTGGAAGCAGTGCAGCACAGGAAGAGTCCCACTAAGCTGCTGGTTTTCTGTTAGAGGTTGAACTGCCAATTTTATTTGTATAAAATTTCTCTTCTGGCCACTCTGGGAGTGTGCTATGCAGTAAAGTTGAGGTAGACTCTGCTCAAGGCTCGGGTCAGCTCTTCGTGGTGTCTCAGCATCATTTAAAAGTTTGGTCTCCTGCTGGACCATCCTAAGTTTATAACTGTCAGACAGGGCTGGAGCACCCCCAGCATGTCCTGAGCCCTTAGACCTGCAAGGAGCTGCTCTGTGAAGGGCAGAAGGTGCCTTCTGGTGGGGTCAAAATGTCAGCCTGGCTCCTGCTCCCCACTATGCTGTGCCACAGCTGGCTGCAGCTCATCTTGGGTAGGAAGCAGGGCCTGGGAAATAAAACCCATCACTGGCATGGGTACACATCTGTCCTTCACCTCTGCTGCATCATCTTCCTAGCACAAGAGTCTTCCTCTAAGGAAGAGGAAGGTCCTCCCTCCTTGCATATTGAGTCTGGCTGCAAGCAGAATCCCACTGATTCTAATAATTTTGTTGGAGCAGAGTTCAATATTTAAACCAGGGCTTAATTTACAGATAGATTAAAGGGAGAGCTTAGATTTTGTGTAAACTTCTCACAGTTTTTCAAGAGAGTTGGTGGAACTTAGTATATATTCCTGCCTTCAGGCCGAAGAGTTAATTGAAGATGCATAGTTGGTTGCTCACAGTCCCAACAGGAAGTCCCTCAGTTATCTAGTAATCATCCCAGCCAGTCTCTTCCAGAGGGTGGCTCAAAGCAGGATTTTAACTTAAATATACCATGAACCAGTCTTTCACTCCTGACTGATTAGTCATGTGATGCTGCTGTTGCAGACTGTGCTTGCAGCAGAGTAGAAAAATTAAGCCAGGTAAAGCTCAATTCTTTCTTCCAGAGAAAGAAATACTTTCTTCAGGGAGAAAAAAGAGTAATAGTCAAAATATAGTAATTCATCAGTGTAATAAAAAAACCACAAACAGTTAAAGCTGTGGTGAAAATTTTTAAAATTATTTTTATTTATTCATTCATTTTCAGAGCCTTGTCACTGTTTAACATAAAAATTATTTCATGTTTTTCTGGTAGTGAGATTTTCTGCAAAGAAAATGCTCTAAGACTAGGAGATTGACCCACTGTTCCCAATTACAGGAATCTGACTCCAAAGGTTCTGTTCTTATTGGATGTATTTATTATTAATTTCTGGTTTACACTTATTTTTTACGAATATAATGTATCATCTCATCTCTGAAAAGCCTGTGTTAAATGAGACTTCATAGTGTTATCAGAGGAGAAGAAACACCACTTCTTCCTGTCCAATGGTAAAATTAAAAATTTATTATTAAAATAATTTGTTTCAAAGAGAACAAATTCTTCCAAAAATTGAAACTTTGAGGGGAGAAGAAAAACTTAAGATGTTAAAAAACTAGAGGAATAATAATTTCACAATTTCATCTGAATTGTCACAGTAATTATGAAACTTTTTGGAAAGGGGATTAATTTATTTTTTCATATTATGACATTCTGGTATTAATCACATGTGTATTGTAGAGCTAATCTCTTTTTAAAAATTTTGGTCGGAATTATGTAGAGCTGGTTAAAATACTTTCCTGTTTCCAGTTTATATTATTTCCAAGTTATGCACAGAATTTACAATGAGATATTGGGAAGTGGGATAGTATAAAAAATATTTAAAAAATGAAGTAAGCCCCCAAGAATCTTAGTTTTTGAAATGCAATATTGAAATTAGTGTCAAAAAACAGGTTTTGCTTTAAAAATTTTCTCAATAGAATTTTAAACAAAATGCAAAGCATAATGAAAATCTGGGATTAAAAAGAGAAAACATTTTAATAAAAATATTTGAACAATTTTTTATTCCTCTGTGAAAAAAGAATTGCTTGAAGACACTTCCTGGGGAAATGAAGTGTAATATTTGTTCACTGGAGACGTGCTTTATTTACTGCTATAGAAAAGAACCTTGCATGTAGATTTAATATGTTGCTGTTGCAATTTTTCTTCTTCACATTCTCTTGTCTTCCAGCTAAGAACTAAACATGGTTTCCTTTGAAGCCTCTTAATAATTTACTGTAATCGGAACGACAAATAATAAGACAGAAACACCTTCCCACAATAGAACATCATGCCAAAGAAGTACAAAGAGTAGACATTGAGCCTCATTGGCAATAATCACCATAATCTGTTGACCCATCTCTGTTTGACAAAAAGACTGATGTTTACTTCAATTTATTCAAGGGTTTATTTAATTGGTCTCTGTCTACTTGTGTAATGGCAGGCCCAATTGCAAGATTGTTTAGTTTTCCACATCTTACTTTGTGCTCTAGGTGACAGTAGACCAGTAAGGAAGGGCAGCACCAAGGAATAAGGTGTAAAAGAGATGACAGACTGTGGAGAAAACAAAAGAAGAACAAAGAAACTTCTAGTTTCACAAGTAGCCCAAACTGCATATTGTTCTATAAAGCTAAAAATCTGTCAGGCTGGCTGGGATATTTGTGGTTTGGACAAAGAGGCATGTAAGAGAGGAATTCAAGGAACTGCCTTGAACATTCTTCTGGGTTTCCTTCACAGGCAGTGACCCACTCAGGAGAGAACCACCTGCTCTGGCTCTAACCACTCCAGTGATTTTTCTTTTTTTTTTTTTTTACCACCTCACTGGGTTCATGCAGGGACAACAGAAAGCTCTGAAAAGATTTAACAGTTTTCTTATGGTTCCTGCAAAGAAACCCCTGCACAAATAAGGAATATTTAGATTGTGTGGTGTTTTTTGAAAAGTTTTTATTTTTCTGTTACATTTGCCTCTTCCTTATTTTGATGCCGAAACACAGTAAGACACAATAAGAGACAACAGACAAAATGAAGGAATGACAAGGCCAGGCTCTTAAGGAAAATGCTTGCAAGGCATTAGGTGAGTCTTGGGTCATTTTTCACTCGCCTGTGTGCCCTGAGATGTGGCTTCAGAAATAATTTTGAAGGAAGCTGTTTCAGGAGAAAGTTTGGTGAACAAACCCCTCCCACCGTCACCCTTCAAATTCCTATCAGGGGCTGCTTTGCCTTCCCAAGGCTCCCACTGCTGCTTCAACAGCCCCCTGGCACATGCTCAACTTGACCAGAGCCCAGGTGACTGGCTGCAGAAAGTTTATCAGGTAGGAAATAGGCAGCTTGGACAATGAAACGTTTGTTTTGAGAGAAAGTGAATGAAAGACAAAACAAATTGTATCTTTTACATTAGTATGAGGCAAGAGGTAGCAGATTTTGTCCCAGTTTTTGAGCATATTTTCATGTTTACATGTAATAGTATAAACACATGAGAGATATACAAATTATTTAGATGTAAATAATGTAAATGTAATGTTAAATTTTATTCTTTTGAAAAGTAGTATTTACATTTTTAAAGTACTAGGAAACTTTGCTCGGGTTCTCTGTACCCATGACCCTAACCCACAAGTACAGAAACTGGTTTAATTTAATTTTGTAGATTTCTGGTATGATTTGGCTTTCTAAGGACCCATTGTCAAGCTCCTTTCTGCAACAGCAAGAAAGGGAAATTTAAAGATAAAACTGTAATGGCCCTTAAGAAAGTAGCGTGCCGAACAATAGAATAATGTATGGTGGAAGTGTGTAGTACGGGCTTCTGGTGGAATATAACACTATTGGTCATATGTGTATGTATGTGCCAGAATTTATGCTTCAAGACTAAAATCTCTCAAGAGATATTTAGTTCATATTAGAATAACCTGGAAGATATGTCAGAATATGTCTTCCAAGTTAAACCAACCACCAAAATCTCAAGTTGTGACAAATGATCCTTTCTGGCAGTGATGTTCTTCCTTTTGCTATCAGAAAGCACATTTGTAAGACAGAAATCATTGAAAGAAAATAATTAAAATATATGAAGAACTGGTTACACTTCATTACATATGATTTTGGGAGGTTGCAGAGTCAGTATGCAGCACATTAAACATTCCAATCTTTAAATGTGTATGCAGTACTGAGTACAAACTGCAGAGGGGGCAGCCCAAGTGTAAAATAATGACATCCAGGCAGATCCTGCAAATGCTGAGAGTTGTTTTTCCCCCCAGAAAGGAGGTTCAGTCAATAATTAAAATAAGCAATCCACATTTGACTTAAGACTAAAAGAGCTAAAGGCATCTGTTTAGTTGTTTTTTTTTTCACTTGGCTTGGCCTTGGCAGTCAAATTTAAGTATAAATGGAAGCATAAACATGATGGTTTTGAGAGCTGCTTTTACCACTAAGGCACTTGACATGCAAATTCAGAACATAAATTTAGCCTAAAGATGGCATTGCACAAAGAGTACTGTTACATCTCCCTCTGTAGCCAGAAATAATGTGAAAAAGATAACTTGTTTTAGAATGAACTATAAATCAAGTAGAAACTGGCACAAATTATTATAATCTCATCACAAAAAAACTTGCACCTTAAACTGGTGCATAACATAGTTAACTAATGCAGGCATAATATTTATTATTTTGAGGATATTGAAAATAGATGATAAGTAAATTTAATGACACAGAATTTCCAATGAAGAAGTGCAAGCATGGATCTTCAGTAGTTTGCAGACTTACTTTGCCAAATTTACCTCTCTTTTGATTTGTGACTTGAGCTCTTTTGTAGAAAATTTTATTAATTCAGAATCTCCCCTTGCTCATAGTAGACTGCCATTTTACACCACATCAATTGAACTGATATGAGTATCTGCAGAAGCTATAAAGGCAGTGCTAGGACAGGCCCTGTGTGCGAGTGCTTCATGTGATGTGCAGCTCACCCCTGTCACTAGAATATAGTTTGCAGTGACTTCTGCGGGATTTCTGCATATTGTGCCATCAAGAGAGTCAGACTCTTATACTCTGTGTGTGTTCCCTCTTGCATGGCAGTAAGTTCCTAGGTGTGGGCTGGTGTAAAGGAGGTGTATAGTAGAGCATTAGTTCAAAAATAAATAACCTACTCTTACCAATTCCCTTCTAACTCTTTAATCCTCTCCCAGTTAGCTCTAATTCTCTAGAAGCAGCAGCCTGGGAACTTGAAGCTATTCTTCCAACTCAGTGGAATGTGTTGGATTCTTCAAAGCTTGTGTAAAAGTAAATACTTGCTAAGCATTTTACTTGATTCCATGTCTTGGTTGTTTGTTTGTTTGTTTTTCGTGCTTTGGAATTAAAATGCATTTAAACTCCCCAAATTAGTTGGAAATTACTGTGCATTGTAAGCATGTGTTTTTCTAAACTTTCCATTAGTGAGCATCTTCTGATCAAGAAAAAGGACAGTAGACAATATTTTAATAATTGCTTAGTACTAAATAATTGAAGAAATTACTGATATGGCACTAGGTCTCTGCATTAACTGTCTACATAATGGATATTAAGTTCCATGATACTGCATAAGTTATTGCTATTTGAAATAAGGCCACAACAAGTTGGTCTAAAGCATTTAGAGGTTATGAACTGACCTATAGCAGAGTTAGCTTAGTTTCAGTCACTCCTGTTCCTTCATAGAACTTCTCTTTATTCTCTACTTTTGGCTGTTTCTAGTGTGTACTTTAGCGTTGGTTGTATTCTTTGGACTTGAAGAGCCACTTCTTGCATTGGATCTCAAGGAATTAGTCCACAGCCCAATATAAGAATGCATACTAGTAATTGTATTTTGTTTCTGTATTTAATTGAATGTATTTTTGTGTGCACTGCTGTTAGTGAATTTTAATTTTATTCTGTACACTTTTGTATGTAAAAATGTGTACAAGTGCAGATAAAGCTGTCTGGAGTAACAGCTGTGAGAAGCAGAAACTCAAACATGAACAGTGATGACTTTTTCTGAAAGTATTGTCTGAAGTCTTCAACATAAGAGAACACTTTAAAACTTGTATCATTAGTTAATTTGAAAAGTGTTTTTGTTCAGAACAGAACATTGAAAGTAGGTTAAATTAACAGTCATATCTCTCAAACATTTCTGTTCAAAGGCTCAGTGAATTCTGTGTTCTCTAAGTTAAGGAATAAATTGTCTCCCCATCTCAACTTGTAGCTCACATCATGTGATGTGGTTACATCTCACACCTGGGAACCACAACTTTGTAGCAGTCATCTGTCAGTCCATCTTGGAACACCTGGAGAAAGAATAATACTTTACTGTTTAGTAAATTGCCAGTGTCCTTGCATAATGTAGTTGTTTTTGGCCTGGCTTTATTTTGTTTTGTTTTGTTTTGCTTTCCCTGAGGAAGCAAGAGTGTTTAAAAGTCATTTTGATTATCTCTTCTACCATTAGGAAGCTGCTAGACAAGAAAAGAGTTTCAGCTCAACTTTTAGCTTAACCCTAGCATCTTTTGAAAGACACAAGTGTAAAGAAAAGAAAAAAGACATTTTGCACTTTTGGCATCATTTTTTTTATATTACATATTAACCTTTTCGATTCGCTGAAAGATTCGCTGATGTCTTGGATTAACATAAGAATAGATTTTCAGAACTCACAATGAAGATAATGTAGTTCATATGGTCACTTCATTATTCATTGTGTTCTAATATCTCATCAAATGAGGTCTGGGCTTTTCCCCAGTTCTTCTTGTTGCTGTCTACCTAGAACACATTTTCCCCCATAGGACAGTCACTTTGTCTGCTATTGTCTTCACTTCAATTTACAGTTGACTGCAAAGATTGTTTTCTATATACTTGTAAGAAGGACACCATATAAACATAAATTGTGTTGAATTACATAATAAAAAGCCTATTAGTGTGAATAAATTCTTTCAAGGTTGTCATAATGTGTCCTTTAGAAGAAGATGATAGTTCAGTAACATGTTAACTGTGATCATTTAAAATATAATATACCTGAATTGGTTTCTTTTTACATGTGTAATGGGGTATTCTGAACTTTGTATCAAGGTCATTTTTGCACAATACCAATAACTAACACCACTGCTGTGAGACATCCTATTAAATTATCATTTATGTTGGCTTTAACTTAACTTGATGGCTAATTTGCTCTAAGAATATTCCTACAGCTGCTAAACTTCATTAATTATTAAACTACTGAAGATTATTCCACTGTCTTTGGCATGCTGTTTGTTATTCTCCCGTTACCTGTCGCTCTATTGCTCTGTATCCCACTGAACCCACTTCTGTTCCTGTGACATTCCTGCCTGGTATGTAGAGACTTAGCTACCTAAAGCTGGGTCAGTGAAGTGATGTCATTTTTGCTTCTTTCTGAAGCAGGGAAAACAATGATTTTCCCCTTGAAAAGCAAGCTACTGTCACTGCCTACATCAGCAGCAAATGGAGTTAAGCTAAATAGTTACAAGGTTGAAGTCTGGTTTCCTAAGGAGGCAAAGCACATACAGACATTTGGTCTATCCAGTTGGAAGTTTTTTTAGGCAAATTGTGGAAACCCAAGCTCAGTTGCAGTCTTTCTTCACAGAGCAACTTATTTACCAGGAATATGTAATAAGTACATCCAAAACAGGCCTGCAGCCCATTTCAGGTGTGCTACTTCTAGACATAATCAGATTCACATGGGGTATTGCCATGGTCCATGCATTGACAAAGGACTCTTGACAATAATTTCAGAAGGCTAATATGATTTATTAAAATGACTCCATAATCAGAGGATTTCGGGCTATAATGTGCCCGGGTACAGAGCTCAGATCCTTACTTCTTCATTGCTCTGTACAAGAATCCTAGAATGCTTACAATATCAGAAAGATAACAGTCCTTCCTCTCATAGGTTGAAAGAGAGAACCTCTATCTCCCACTCTCAGGAGACAGGCAGAGCAATCCAAATGTCCTTTAATTGCAACACAGAGATTTTGTTTACAGAAAAACTTATACAGAGTAAAAAGACAGTAAAAGGATATTCTCCCATGGGAAAATTCATCTGCAGGCTTGCACACAGAGAAGCTTATAATATGTTCTAGCAACAATGGGGCAATGTAATTATATGTTCTAAAAATGTTAGTATAATAAGAAAAATAATAGAACAATCTTTTTGTAAATCCCAAGTCAAGAATAGGTACCTTGAATGATATTCTGCACTTCGCTCTTCATCTGAGGTGTTAGAAGCACTTGGTGTAGTTTAATCTTACACTGTTCTATAGGTGAGAAAACAGACTTGAGACTACCCTGACATAATCAAATAACTTGGCTTCTTGCTTTGCTATGTTCTGTTTAAAATGAAAAGTACACTGTCTTCCTCATATAATTTGTAACTCTCCATTATTTTTTGTATATTCCTCACACAGCAATCAAGTCCCTCTCTTAAACATATGTATTTGTAGTTCTATAACTCTTCAGAGGTGTTTGGAACTGAAAACATGGTCTGGTATGGTGCTTATCCCTCACTAAAAGCACTCAGTCTTTTAGTGTAAAGAGATGAGTCTGCAGAATGGAGATTAATGTTATTTTCATGTTGTGTACTATGAGGATTGGCCTCCAGGAAATGGTCTTCCTAGGCTCACTTACTTCCGTGCATATAGATATTTACACAGATTCCTAGAATTTTAGAAAAGAAAAATTTCCATGAAATTCAATTAATCCTTGACCTTCTTTTCTTGAAATCTTAATTTACATAACTTGTACCTATATAGCATAACAACACAGTGCTCTAAATAATTTATTCCAACTGCCTAGGAAATCATCAATTGGTTTTTTTCTGAATTTTAAATATCAAAGCTTCTTTTACTGTAGTTTAAATAATTATGAAAGCATTTTTTTACAGATTTTCATGTATCTTCAGTGTTGCAGTCCGGGTTAGCTGCTAATAAGGTCCAGGGTAAGGAAGCAAGAGAGGCTTTTGCAGGGTATCCACAGATGTTTAATTCTCCCACATGGTCAGATGTTCAGAGTCTAAAAAGCCCCCCTCATGGGGAGAGACCAGGTTTTGTCTATCGAGAGGCCGGGGCTGACTCAAGGCCTCCGGGCAGTCTAAAAGGTGAGGGGCAATGGGGGAAAAGGGGGGGAGTGGCCGACTGGAACAGGAACAAGGGGAGGGAACTCATGGGGTTAAACAGAACTGGGTATCCTATGAGGGAAGCTTCTTGTGTCTCCCTAACCTAGGGAGTGCCTCTCAGGGTCTCCACACTGCAGATGAAATATGTCAGTAGAACTATTTCCTAAATGCATAGTTGCAAATGGAAAAATAGGTAAAATACACAATTTTTGTAAGATGTGTTGTTGTCCTGAAGATTTAATTCTGAACCTTCTTGAAGAAAAAAGAAAACAGAAATTTAGCTAAATGGCAGCAAGGTGAGGAGGAACCTTTCTTAGAGAAGGTAGAAGAGTTGGTGGATGGTCTAGGATGTTCCTTACACCTTTGAAGTGATACAAACTGGTATGATTGATATAAATGAAATGGCATCAACACTTCCTCTCAAGCAGCTGTGATTTGTGGCTGTTCCCGTCCTTATCCAACTGAAAGTGTATTGTATTCTGTGTCTAAAAACTCAGTCTGAATGAATTCCAACAAAGGCACCTCCTGCAGACTTTGGCTAACAAGCCAATGTTTGACACCAACACCTCCACATGAATTCCTGAAAGGTCTTCCTTCCTTACAGAAATATCCATTTTCATTTCAGACTAGCAAGTCACCTTCCTTAAGCATCATAATGATTTGTTGTCCATGACCACGAGGATTTTCCCAGCTGTTTTATGCTGTATTTTGTCGTTCTGATATTGTTGAAGAGTCTAAAATTTCCAAAACAATCAAAGTAGGAAATCTGAGCATAAATCATCCATTTCTTTTTCCTCGCTGCAGTTAGTTCCTTCTATATCTGTGGTGCTGTGAAGAAACATATTGCATCACATTATCAGTTTTGCTACCAAGTTGTCTATTTCACAAGATGAAAAAAAGCTGTTGCAGCCCTTTCAGAAACCTGCATCCTGTTTTGTAAGCAGCACCAGCCCTCTGTTGCAATTGCTTTCCTTTCTGCTGTTACTTTTTGAGCAGCACTTGGACTGAATGTGGAAAATCAGTTCAGTAACCAAGACTTTTTTGAGGAAATGTGGTGCAGAATACTTCCAGCTTCATGGTCACCACACTAGCCATCAGGAAAAGAAGAAAGCCAAACTAATAACTCAGGAGAGCAGAAGAACCTTAGGAAACTCTTTCCTGGCACCTGCTTATCACACTTTGGGTTTTCCTACAACAGTTCTATTCAGTGAGAAATTTAAAAGCTGGAAATAGGTTGTACTCATGCTGAGTGATCAGAATTCCTGCTGTCCCTGCATGCTGTCATGAGATGATAATTTTGCATATTTAAAACCACCTAAAACTCAAATATATTTTTAGAAGTAATATGCCAAGTCTTTCCTCTTTTTTTGATTATAATTTTATTTCATTTTTAGCTTTTCCTCTCTGGGCAGTGTAAGCATTTCACAGTTTTCATTTACATTGGAAATTTTTATGCAGATAAGCAATTAGTTTAAGTTTTAGAAGGAAAACAGTTTTGTCAATTGATTAACATTCCTATTCCCAATGAGATCTGAGGTTTTTTGCAGTAAATTTATGAATCGGTGTGGACAAATTGATATGTACCTAACTGCTGTTAAAGATGGTGAAGGTTGATTAGAATCAAATTTATGTCCAGATACTGGGGGCTCTGCCTACTTCTGCACTTGTTTGCCAGTTACTGTGAAACAGCAGCAAAAAGGACAGGGAGCTGGCACTGCACCTGCTGTGCAGCACATTGCACTTTCTGAGATGTAAAGACTTCCTGGTGATTTATTCACAGAATTTTGAGAATGTGTCTGAGAATGTGACATTGTTTAAATGTTGGAAGCTCGTCTTGTCTTTTACAACAAATTTTTTAAAACAGATTTTTCTGATCTGTCTCTTTAGAGTTGTACTCACTGACAGAAAATTAGGAATTATATCTAATTATGAATATATAATGTTGTTATATTCATTTAGTGAAACTGGAAATGTACAAGATATTTTTGATTATGAGTTCAGGAAAAATGAAGTCTCCTTGCACTGAATGTCTATACACAAACTGAATTAAGATATCTATTATCACTTCTGTAATGTTCTACATGGAATTGCCTCTTAATAAGTTCTACTGAACATATTATTAATAGAATATCTAATTGAGATTTTAGATTACACTTTGTTCTATAGAAATAAAGGACTGGTAAGTTAACAATGACTAAAACATCCATTCAGAATTATTTGTCAGTGTTTAAACAAGAAAATATAATTTTATCTTTGACCGCTTTATGCATAACACAGGATATAAACATTTTGTCTGATAATTGTTGCATTAAATCTGGAAAATAGAGGCTATTCTTTACATAAATACCTCATTCTTTTATTGAAAAAAAAGTTGTGGAAAAAGATTAGTTGTGCTACCCTTGCTGTTGTTCTGAATTCCTCTCAACTCCTGTTCATTCCACATCTCTTACTACTGGCTTAATTAATTCTCTGTGATCATCAATTCTTTTTTCCTTGTGGAATAATATGTAAGACTTTAACCTTAATATCCTGCTAATACTGGTGTTTTAACTTAGTAGATTACTGTTTTAGTCTGTGGGAATGCTTATGTTATTAAAAATGCATTTAATGAATGAAAAATATTCAGACAGTGACATCCAAAGAGAAAGGATTGACCAGGGAGGTTTAATGTGCTTTCTCACTTAAACATGTTAAATTTAATATACAACATGCTTTTTACATATATCATGATTTTACTTCCTTTTCAAGTGACAGATTTGTCCAGAAGTAGATCACAAAAGGGCTATCAAAAGAGCTATTGCTATATTCACTTTGGCCTTACTGAGATTTTACATAGTTCTGTATTTTGTGGATTTTTCATTTTTTATCTTTTACTTTGTGTGATCCTTTTATGTGTTTGACTTCAAATGCAATACAAGTACCATGTCCTGGAGCATAGTTAATCTGCATATTCATTCATACACTGACTTACAAAGCCCTTATAATTTCTTATTTGCTGCTACACTTTTCCAAAACATACTCCTTACTGTCTTTGCATAGCTCTGGTATTGAGCATTCTAGGAAGAGTTGTCTTTCCTTGTCCCTTTGCTCTACATGTGGGACAACACGCATCACCTAAGAGGTACATTGATAAATACAGTATCAACATTTTTAATGTTTTAGAGCTCTTCAGGTGAAACTTGCTGTGGGTGTTTCATAAACATTGTTGTAAATGCTCTGTAACAGCTCCACTGTGATAATTGCTCCCCTTTTCCCTCTCTGAATTTAAAGACTAGAGAAAATTTCACTGAACAAAATATTTGTGATACTGATTGCTTTCATTGTGATATATTTGGAAAATTTCAAGTCTGCAATTGGTTTTATAGAACTAGGGAAGGCAACTCCACTGAAAACAATGTAGCATGTGCACGGTGCCAGAAACTTCACAGATGATGATGCTTGACATTGACATTTTTCAGGTGACATGAAAAAACATAAGTATGGAAAAAACATAACTATGGGAAAAGTATATGAGACCATGATTTACCCCAGATTTTTTTAAAACAAATCAACTTTTAAATGAAATATGGAAATTATTTGAAATAGCATCTCTTAGTAATACCAGTTATCAGAGATTAATGAGTTCTGCTTGACATAGTACATGCATGAGACACGTGCTTACAGAAAGGCCTCGCTCTCAGTTATGAGATTAAAAATTTATTAAAATTAACTTTCAGTCTGCATCAATCTTTTATCAGCACCCAAAGTAATTCAGAATTTTTTTACTTCCTAACAGCAAATATGTTACAGTACTGGAAATACTTACAAAGTGTGGGAATTGCAGTCCACTGAAAGTGAAGATGAATTGAATTTCTAAGTCAGTTTGGACCTTTAATCCAATTTTTTGTGATCCCTTTTAAATGCTAATGGAGAGCTTCATCGAAATTTAAGAGAAGCAAAATAAAGCTTTTATTTCACTAATTTTCTGGACCTTTTATTGTGGTTTTATCTTTTATTGTCTTTTGGAAGGCTGGCAGGTCACCAAAGACCTAATGTGTTTGTATATTTATGTTTTGTCTGATATCCAAGATGACAACTGAATGAGAGAAAAAAAAAACAGAATTGGATAAGCAACATTTCTGCCACCCACAGCTGTTCTGAAAGGCAATTTTTAGGCATTTTTCCTGCTTAGTGATGAAAAAGGAATTGTCAGACAACATCACTTCCTACCAACATCATTCAACTGAAGCAAGAAGGTGAAGAGTCACCCTGACACTGTTTATCAGGCTTGCTCAAATACTTAGATGTAGTCACAATAGGAAGCTTGGAAATGCCTTCTTTCATAAATTGCCTAAGACAGTGCAGCTTTCATTAACCAAACTGAATCAGAATAAAATTTATTTGTTTATTTGGGTTAGACACTTGATGCTGTTTTCCACATCTAAAAGCAAACTAGGAATAATTCTTGAATTTTGTCTCATATCCAAGAAGATTGTATGCTCTGTTAATCATCCTTGCTTTATGTTGAAGTAAACAGAAACACACAGAGGTATTAAAGCCAGATTTTCAAGAGCACAGATTTAATTCTGAGCAACCTCTCTTTTTTATTAGTATAATGAGATTATTCATTCCTAGATTTTTTCATTTTGTTTCGTTTTAATTGTTTCAGTGTATTATAGTGGGCCTTGGGGAGCAACAGAGAAGAGATTGAGAGGGGCCAAAGTGGATAATAGCAGTTTTATGGTAAGAGAAGGTATTAGTTTTTTCACTTCTTTATTTAGACCCCAACAGAGTTTTTTCCTGACTAAATCATGGATTAGAAGTAAATAATAAATACTAAGATGTTTGTACAAGAAGAATTTAGGGAGATGATGTGATTAGACAGTTGAGAGTATTATGGAAACTCTACAGGCAGCAGAGGTTATGACACGTCAATAGAGAATTTACATACATCAGGATCCCCATTTCAAGACCATTAAAAACTGTTTATTCACTTATTTATTTATTTATTTAATTGCATGTTTCTTTTTCTTGCAAGCATTTTTAATAACTAATATTTTGTATAAAAACTAAAAAGCTGTTTGGTCCCTTGGGTGCCACTGGCATTTTTCCCAAATATTAGAATTACATTCCAGTCTACGAAAGAACTTTTCGTTAATAAGTGAAAGAACGACAAAGGGAGCTGCGTCCAAGAGGGAGAGATTCCTGTGTCTGCATCCTAAGATACACAGAAGTGTGCAGCAGCAATTCAGACAGGGATCAATTTCAAGTAAGAAGGACAGTCAGAGCTAAGACAGCATTAAATGCTGGATGGGCAGAAGAACTTCATCTGGAAAACCTTGCACAAAATTAAGCTGTTTAGTTCTCTCCCTGGGATCACTTACTTTTATTTTAATTCATCCACATTACACTGGTTATTCCATTTAAATCCAAAGTAGTTCACTAAAGTGTTTAATATGATTGCAGTTATACAGTAGCAGAACTGATATTCAATGGAATGGATGCTTTTATAAAAAATATTTTTTATTTCTTTGATGTAATCGTAAGAGAGGGTGTTGCTAGCTTTTACCATAAGATATCATTAACCAAGTCACTTTTATTTTGTCTCTCTGTTACTGGAGTTTAAACTCTTGAGTTCAGGATATAACACCTAGAAAAATTTCTGAAATACATATCACGTTGTATGCATTAAACACATCTAATTTTTTATAGGTGATGTTTCCAAGCAACAGAAAATGCTGCTTTCCTAATTTTTCCTTAATGCCCTGCTATGTTTGAATATTTTTATTCTACATGTATTAAGTCAGTGTTCTATATCAGGAAGTCTGAATTCTGGCATGATAGCTTACTAAGGGTAAATCCAAGTGAAGTCAAAGGGACTAGTTCAGAATGATAGTATTAGAAAAGAAAGATAGCATTGTAAGAGTATCAGAACAGTATAATCAACAGCTTGCTTGTATGCATTTCCAGCCTTTGTACTAATTGCTTATATCTCCTAGGAAAAGTGCAGAAAAAGCCAAGAATCTAAACTTCCTCTTTATTATTTGGAAAATTCTTATATGATGTCTATTCATTTGTCTGGGAAAACAGAGTTGGATGACAGATGCATTTTCTTCTCAGATGCTGAGCCTAAGTTCAGAAAGCGACTTCTACATTTTATTTTCAAGTTAGATGTATCCTTGCAAGGAAGAGAATACGGGAAAAGTATAATTCTCTATCCTAATATCCATGAGAGCGAAATCAGCTAGAAGTTTTGAGTGAAAGGAAAAAGAGGAGATTATGTCACGTGAGACTGGAGGGGACACAGAGTGATCAAAACCCAGACTCATATCAGCAACATTTTATCCAGAGACCAGATCACTGTATTTGTGTGCATGGATGCAACATTGCACTACAGGCATGGAATAGAAGCATAAGCTCTTATCTGTGACCATTTGCACTTCCTAATCAAATAGATTTAACTTTTCAAAACAGAGAAATATTAATGAAAACAATCGTTTAATACTACTGTTGAGTAAGGAAAAACAGATTGGAGGATAGATACAAGTTAAGTGGAGCATAAACCAGTAATGCTGTTCTGTAAAGGTGCCCCATTTATTTATTTAATTATTTATTTAAGTAAAATCTCTGTTTCCATGAAATGCAGAAACATAGATTGCTCTGTTTGATTCTGCTCCTTCTCAATTGTATACAGAGTTTGTACAATAACAGGGTGATTGCTCAGAGTAGGTGGGATGATAGCGAAGCTGCTGTCCTCAGTGTTGGCAAGAGGAATCCTGTTAAGTTAGGAGTATTTAAATTTGCTTTGATACAGTTACATCTGCCAAAATAAGCATTACTAGCTTTGATTTTATCACTGAGCTTGACCCAATGAGTTTTGAAGACACTGGCAAGACTTGGCTAGCAAAAGTGCAGGGAAATTGAAGAGAGAAGCAGGAAAATAGTGCACAGTGCCCAAGTCATAAGTCTTGCTGCTGTGCATTAATCCAAATTTCTCCTAATTTCTTTTAAAGCCAGCATATCAAATTGGACATATGTTTAAAGAACTTAAGTTCAAATTGTTAAATTATTTTTAAATGTACTGAACAGCAGAGATTAAAGAGATCAGAATGAGGCCTGTAAACCTCCCAAGTACACTTCAGGATTTGAGTCTATGAACTTCATGCTGGCACCTATCCAAATTTATACAATTCATCCATTTCTTAATGGCAATATGAAGAAACCTTTCAGGTACTTTCTCAATATCATTCACCTTCCTAGCTGCAGTATAGATGTGTCTGAAGTGTCTAATGTATGTACATGCACCTGCCCAAGAAAATAAAACTCATTATTTTCATCTTTGGGTAGTTAATTCATTCTGGTGCTGGTAATACTGGCTGGAATAAGTGAAACATCAACTCTTCCCATCTGCCAAACTCCAACACCTTCCCTTCCTCCTAAAACTAAACAAAGCTAATTAATGTGTGGAATTTTTGTTTTGCCTTTTTTTTTTTTTTTCACTTGACCACTAAAATTTTAGCTTCAGGGGTATTTCATAATCAGATTGAATAAACTGTAATTTTTGTCCTAATACCTCATATTGATATCTTGGATTATATTGAAAGCAGTTTTGAAACAAGAAACTTCTATGATAATTTCTGGACCTGAAGGGGAAGAGCTTTGGATTTGGGCATAATTGGGCAGGGGAAGCAGAAGAGTCATTTGGGATTGGTTTTTTGTTTGGTTTTTTTTTATTCCCATGAGTTTACCAAATGAAAGAGTTTCCTTTTGACTGAAGGCTACAAGTTTGAGTTAAATTACTTCTGCTTATATGTGGAAACTCTTAAGTTATGAAGTTAGTAACAGTCTGTTAGCTTATTTGGCTTTGTAGTGGTAAAGTGGATTTTTTTCTTTCCCTTGATTCATTCTCTTCATGTGAATTCCATGCTGCAAAAAAATTAAGAGCAGTCAACACAGACTGTCATTAACTCAATGAATAGAAATTTCTTTTTATGATACATAAGCATCCATATTCTCTGCTGTTTCTTGTCTTGTTTAACCAGAGTGCACCAGGAATGCAGGACAGTGACAACATAGTGGTGGGTACCCATTACCCTGTTGCTGTGTCATCTCCTAACACTGCAGCCTGTGTTAAGTGCTGTGAAAAAAAAAATTAATAAAAAAAATTACACCAGCTTCAAGACTTGTTAGAGCTTGACTTTTTGCTCTTTCTGATAACAGGTGGGAAAATATGACAGCTTCTTCATGGGGTTTTAATGATTTTACTGCAGTGGAGAAAAATAGTTTTCAACAGTCAGTGGGGTGTTTATTTAAAATATCCCAAAGTGTCACTTATTCAGTCATATAGCAGGTTGTTGAGGATGAATTGACAGAGCTGTGAATCAAGATTTCCTGCCCACATGCTTTCCTCTCTTGTCAGCCTTGTCAAATTTCTCTTGCTGAAATCAAGGAACATTCAGTTCCTTTAAAGAAATGATCCATTCTCTGTGAGCACAGTTCTTTTTTTCTTCCTGCTTCATAAATATTTAAAAAGCATTAATCTTGTTTATTACCTGACTGATAAGCACTGGGCAAAAAATCTGTCAATGCACTTTCATTACTGAAATTAGATCAGAGCTTTTTGAGCGTTGTTACAGTTACTGAGTAGAATTTTAAAATATACCCAAATGACTTTGGAACAGATTCACCATTTCCACTCTTTAGTAGCACCATTATTAATTCATACACTACACAGAGTAGATGCAATTAAAATTTACACTTCTTTTCTGATATATTCCAATAGCAGTTACTTATGTTGCAGAATGATGCATGAAATGTGACTTTGAGACATCATGTCATGGTTTGGGTTATTGTCATACTCTGAGGCAATGGAGTACAAATTCTGTCGTTACTTAATCCTCTAAATAAAATGCTTAACATGAATGTAATTATAAAAGAGATCAGTATATGGTCCATGCAATAATTTGTTTTTTCTATGTTTGCTGTCATTATTGTGATGGATTTTTTTTTTCCCAATGAGCTATTCATTTTTGACAGTGAATACTATGTAATCAGATAATCTCAGGAGGAAACTGGAATCTGTTCAGTAGCAAAGTTTATTTGGGCCTCTAGGAATTAGGAAATCAGGGGTTTTCAGTGACTCTCTTAGACTTTTAACGTTGGTAGTTGATGATACTACTTTTTTTACTTCTGTAATGACAATTAAGAGGTCAAGGTTTAAACCCTGCTGACAAATCAGTATTATACAGCTGCTCACACACCCACACCCAGCCAGCAGGATGAAGAGGAGAATCAGTTAAAGGTAAAACTAGTGGATTGAGATAAGGTCAGTTTAATGATTGAAACAAATACGATAATAATTATAACAACAATAACAATAATGATAATAAGAACAGTGACAACCACAATAATAATAATAGAAAGGAGATAACAGAAAGAAAGAAAGGAATAAAGCTCAAGAGAAACAAGTGCTGAACAATACCATTGCTCACCATCCACTGACTGGTGCCCAGCCTGTCGATGAGCAGTGATTGGTGACTCCTGGCCAACTGCCCCCAGTCTATACACTCTTTCATATTCTTGAGTTTTGTGTCCTTTTGAAAGAGTCCATTTCAGATTTTCTCCCTGATTCCTTCTTATGAGTGTCTCTTTTCTCTTATGTTTTTCAGACACAAGAACCTAAGAAACAGGACTAACTTTAAACAATTAATTGAAAGATTGTAACTTTTTTCCTTGACTCTTCCCACATCCTCTGTGTCCTGTTCTCTATAAAGGGTGTTGCTGCAGATTTCTCTATTTCACAGGGTACCCCCATCACTTCCAGTTCCAGGATTATAGGATGTGCCAGGCTGACAGAGGGGGGTAAGAGAGCTGCAGGAACAGAAAGGGAGAGGACAAAACAGCTGAGATAAGTGGAAGTAGCCTATGAGACAAATGAGGAAACGATGAGTTTTATATCCTCACTGAAGCTGTCTGTGGTCATCTTGGAGTGCACTGCCTCCTTCACCCTCAAACCATGAGAATTTCTAAACTATAAATTTATAGAAGAATAAGTAGGGAGTGGTTAAGAGTGGAATAGCTGTAAATATTTGAAGTTTTACTGAAAGAATCAGATAAAAAGATGACCAGAATTAGAAAAGGGTGTGAGTGTAGTGGAAGGGCAGTCACAAAGAAATATTCCTTCTCAGGAATATTTGTGGGGTCCCTTAAAAAAAAAATCAGAGAAAAAGTCTTGGAGCCACTGCCAAATGTTTACATATATTAATGAATCCCTCCAGCCTTGAAAAAGATTCTTTCTGTGAAGACTATAGCATTAAATTAGTTAGGTCAGCCTATGCTATCCAGAAGTGGGAGGCTAAAATTTCCCTTACATGTGTGCTTTTATCTGTACCAATAAGATAACTTGCAGTTTTTAATCTTAAGAATAAGGAGTTCATCAGTCTTCATGGGCTTGAAGTCTGTATGTATAAATTTTTGAAATTTTTTTTAAAATCATGAGCCATGCTGAATTGTTTAATTTCACTTTTCAGAATCCCAATCTCTCCTGGAAAAATAGGATATTGAAACTGAAATGCAGTAGCTCCTCATTCTAAGTAGTCTGATAAATTACACGACACCATGCCAGAATGACATTCCCAGTCTAGTGCATTTGATTTAATACTTTCACACTTTGTTATAATAAGTTTGGCTTAGGAAAAAATTTGAACTACAGATGTGCATCTCTACAACTCAAATAGTATGGCTTCCTTCCAGCCATGGCCTGTTTTCTTCAGCCTGGAAGGAAAACTGAAGGAGAGAAACTTGAACAGTTGCATTGCAGCAGGAGTCAGATACTGACTGCAAGATCAATGGTTTAGGCGGGCAGTGATCCACTGTAGCGACAGAAGGCATCCGTAATGAAATCCAGTCTGGGAAATTAAAGCAGATGATACAGGTATGCAAGAAACTATCCCTTAGTGGCTGAGGGTGCTGTCTCTCGTAAAATATTGCAGAACCAACCCTTTTGCAGTCTATCCTAGTGAGGATAGTCAGTTGTCAAGCCTTGTCCTTCCTGTATCTGCTCATGAGCAAGGCATATTTTGTATAACATAACCTTTATAAATAATCTCTGCTTTCTTCTCTAGCAGTGCTATTTTCTGCCATCTTCTGACAACAGTAACAACTTCCCAAGGACAGGCTGCTAGATAAATCTGAAGGAAATTATAAATATGGGCTTGCAAAATAAGCATGTATTTGAGTTTTAGCTTTAAAAAACCACATGTATCAGACACACACTTATGATCTCTGTCTGCCTGCCTTCACATTTCTTCTACTCCTTTGGTTACAGGCCCTGAAAAGTATTTGCTGATAATAAATGTTATTCTGGACAGATAGAAATGTTAATGATTATGTCTGTGCTACACCTGAGATCATGTAATAACCTGTGTCTTACAAGGGCTAATTATATAATTAGGCTGTGATACGGATAAAGTACAGCAATCATAAAGCTCAAGCTGAAGGAAAGAATTTTGATATATACATTTTTGATAGATATTATTCTCTTAGCTACTCTTCCAGCACTTAAATTTGCAAACAAGTAGAAATTCAGGATACTTTTTCAATGCCTGTTCAGACAATAAATATTTTTTTCAATGTTTTATCCTGCTTACTCTCCTAAATTGTCTGTTTTCACATTTCCTTTACAGATTTACAGTAATTGGCCCAAACAAGACCAAAATTTTATGTCATAAATCCAGACAAAATATTTATAATTCTGAATAAAAAATCTGGTTTTCTCACACATCAGTATTCTGCTGAACAACACATACAACAGGCAAGAATTTGGTGAAATAGTTTCTTAGCTTTGCAGAAGAGCTTTTAAACTGCTGGCTGCTAAAACCTATGGAAGAGAAAAAAATGCATTTTATCCACCTTTTTTCATTTTTCCGCAAGTTTCACCTTCAATTTTTTGCCAGAGACAGGGTATGGGGCTATATCTGTTGATTTTTGGTTTGAACCATATAGCTATTTTTTTAACTTTATTTTTTAGCTGTACAGATCTTGCAAATATTGGCATCAGGCATCTGATATTCTTGCACCTTTTTCATTTTACACAGAAATAGCATTTTACCCAGAAATAGCATTTAACATCACCAATTTTAGAAAAAATATGCTTGCTAATATCTCCCAGAAAAATAGAATAGGTAATGTTTTATTTTTTTAGATAACATTAATGGATGATAGAGTATTTTAACAACTGGATGATGGTCTTCTTTTCTAGCTCTAGTTCATTCATGGGTGTTAACCCTGCAAGGCTTGCTAAGGCAAAAGAGGTAAAATACGACTACATATGTACATTATCACAACTAATATATGGCATGTAGTGGCAGTGACTCTTTAGGCTCTTTAGAGTTAGGGTTGCTCCATTCTGAAATTATAATTTCCTCTCTAAAAGCACTACTGCACTTAAATTTTATGTAGATCCTGTAAAAGAGATTTTAATCCCTTTTCTTGATCTTTCATTTCTTCTAGAGTCTGTGCCTACTGTTAGATCCTTACAAGTCCAAATATCGTATTTAAGTATTTAAGTGTACTCTTAAGTATTAATATTAATTATATTAATATTAAGTGCACTCTTGGGCTTTTGAATTCAATTTTACTTTACACAGGAGTAGTCACTGAAATCCCAGCAGATATTTGGGTGACTTCACCTAAGGAAACCACTAAGAAAATGGCAGGAATCCTCTTCCATTCTGATCCCTTAGTGCGGGTTTCCTCACACTCTGAAATCTCTGCCAGTTAATATCTGCAGTCAGAGAATGCCATGAATAAGGTCTGAATGCTTCCTCTTCTGGTTTCTGTTTATCATTATATGGAAAAGGAACATTACTTTGCAGGGTTTGCTTTTTTCTTGCATTTGAAATGGTTACTGTACAATCATCACTTCTGGCACAAGTCTAAGATATTTTTTTATTTAAGGTTTTTAAGCTCAATAATATTACTGTCTATATGGCAAATAATTAAGTAAAAGCTTTTATATAAAGGTTTCATATTTGCCTAGAGAAAACTGTCCTGAAAATAGGGTTAGCATTTCAGAACTGCAGGCTTCTGATGTTCTACAGATGCCAGTGAATAAGAAAATTAATCCAAAAATATGCAATGCTTTTAAAAGAGAAGATGTAATAGTTCTTACTTGATGAATTAATTGATTTTACATGTAAATGTAATCTTTTTCTAAAGACAGATTTGTTCCCAAGAATACAGTTTGAAGTAATGAGGTTGCCTAAATCTGAAGGTGTTTCTACCTCATGTTTGAAAGCTTCGCAGATGAAAGAGAAATTTACAATCATTTTGCAGTGGAGTTTAAATAATTCATTTGCTTGCTTACTGTTCAAAGCATACTAATAAAGCGAAATCTGTTTCATGTTGAAGATTTCACAGTCAAAAATAGTAAACGTGGCTAAGAAATATAATATAATTTATTGAGCTAATTTTTTATTATCCCATTCAGAGTTATTGCCAGTGTTGTGGAGACTGTGTTGCTGTAGAATTTTCCAAAGTGTGCAATGCATTCCTACTGTTTGGCCATTTGCTGTGTAAACAGATCCAAAGCATAAGATCCTTGATGTGAAGAGGAGATGTGGGTGAAGAACTTTAGATCATATTCATCTTAAAGCTTAGGAGCAATACAATCTATCCACAGGGATTGTACATTGGATGTCATAATGGAACTTGCATGGTCTTCATGAGTGTTAAGGTTATCTTCCATTAAGCCACAATTTTAAATTTTTAATTCAGAGGAAGTCCTTTCCTAGAAAGTAATGCAATACAGGATAAATATTCTAAGTTCAAACAAAAATTCCACTCTATTTAATGATATTTTTTTCTTTATTTTTTTTAATAAAGAAATCTGGGGTTTTTTTGTATTAGGAGCTTAAGCCTTCCTCCTGAAAGAGGCATTGAAGGGTTAGCACATGTAGATGTAGCTTGTCTAGCTAGCGATATGACAAAAAATGCAACAAACAGGTGCTAAGATTAGACTTTCATGAATTGGATACATTAGAATAAAAGATGTTTAATGACGTATCATCAAAGATACAATTTTAAACACTTGAACATGAAATTTCCTCCCATTTTGATGGAAGTCAGTTGAATTATTTTAGTAAGAGCATGAGTCAAAATGTTGATATCATTTAATAACTTTCTAGCTATGAGGAAAACATAGTGGGAGGGTGATAATGAAAATGTTAAGTCTGATTTATTCAGAAGTGACACTGGGATTGGCAAGATGAATGACACGTTGCTCTGCTAGATGAGGGTTTTCTTATGAAAAACTCCTTAAGATGGCAAGTTGGTGTCTGCCATATACAAGGACACTTTGATATTTTGTATACTCTTTATCAGTACATTAGCAGAAAATGCTGATGCTGAGAAGGAGACAGTTTATTAGAAAAAAAATATAGAGCAAGAAGAGTTGATTTTCTGCAGAAAGATATTTATACTACCATTGTTTCAGACACTTGGGGTGAAGTAAGTGAGAAAATTTTGTACTAGAAGGAACAGACAGGATTTCAAAGGAAGTATCAGGATGTAAGGATGCAGTCATCAAATCTGAAAATACCTTAGAGCCCCTAATATCTTTTGCTCCCTAAACCTAAAGGTGGTCAAGAGCATATTTTGAAAGAATGATTCTATTTGTTAACATGTGAATTTATGAATCTACTGGATTATGAGCTTCATTGAAAACAAATAGCTTTTGCAAGTCCTTAATTGTTCCCTTGGGAAACTAATGAAGGCATGTATTACCACTGCATGCCAACTGTAATCAGTTTGATATTGTGTTACTTATAGCACATATAGACAACCATGTTTTATTATTTGAGATATTGTAGCAGATACTTGGTAAAAACTGTGGTAATAAAATTGTGTTTCAATGGTTTTAATGCCTTCCAGAAAATTATGTTAGAACTCTAAAACTGTTTCCTGATGAAACACTTCAGTTTGCACCACAACATGACTGTAATTCCCCAATATGTTTGCTGTTTGCTGTGGCTATCCCTAAGCTCACCCATTGTTCAGAGAGTTGAAAGCTAAAGTTCACAGTACCTGTTCGGGGTTTTAGTGAGTATTACTCTCTAGGTGATATTAATTCTAAACTCATAATGTAAAAATATGGTAGAAACATTTCATGCTTATAATGAGTATGACCAGAATAAAGTGTTTGCCTTTTAACCAATTTTATTTTCCTTGTAATATTGGAATAAATTACTGCATTTCAAAATATTTTTAGAAACTTCCTAAACCTCCTTCTTTTTTAGCATTATTAATGACTTCCATGCTTTAATAGATGTGAGCTGCTGCAATTCCACAGCATGAACACTTTCCTTTTTTGAACATTAGGCAAATATTCCGCACTTTTGAGGTTTCTAAATAACAGTGGCTCTTCACATTTGCATAAGGAAATTTGCAAGGCTGTGGATGGCAATATCTTATCTCTCTGGCACGATTCTCAATTACTTCCAGGAAAGGCTTCCTTTGTTAATTACTCATTAGAATATTTAGGAATTGTAAGATTTTTTTTTCAGGGTATGAAATAAAATCAGTTTTCTTTTTCCCTCAGAGTGATTTTTTCTTCTTAATGTATGGTGTCTAAACATGAAAACTCTAAGTTTGTAAAATTACTTTAAACAAAATTAATTCTTCATTAAGTCCATATTATAAATTTACTTCTAATTGTCTAGATTGAACAGTATTTTGTTACAGTTGTGTTTAAAATAAATTTTATTTTTAAATTTGGAGGTATTCAATTTTGTGGAAATAACATAGGACATATTAAGTCAGATACTCAAATATGGATAATTGTGGAACTATCATCTTTGATAGGAAGCTATCATTATTCTTTTATTGGTTATAATAATTTAAATTTACATTTCCAGTAATTAGCCCTGTGTTGTGCAAAGACTTGATCATGTATGGATCAGTAAAAGTTAATCACTTAAATTAGTGGCCTAAACAATAAAAGAAATTCCAACTTTTCTAAGTGACAGGTTTAATCCATGGGTGTACTGCTAGAATTGTTCTTTAACCTCTACATGATTTTAAAACTAGGAGGTGTACACTTATCTCTGAAATAGAGCTAAATAAATATTCAGCTATTTTCTCAAATAAATTAATTTCATTTTATGGTGTGTTTAGCCCTAAGGTTTTGCATAATGTTAGATGAGAAAATCAATTAGTTTTTCTAAACACATGTTAGAATCAAATTTTCTGACAGAAGGTCTTAGACAAGCAGAGAATCCCATTATCAAAATGTCTGCACGCAGATGTGTTTTAGGGTTTAAACCTTTCCAAATGTTAGTGTCAAAGGAAAAATAAAAAAGTTTGATTCAATATAGTCAAGAGAGAAATAAGAATGTGCTGGCTCATGAACTTCTCTGCCACATAATATATATTTGAGATAAAATAGAAATAATTTATGCCATCTTTGGCATAAATCAAGGCCAAAGATTTTGAAATATGTAGAAAATTGGCTTGGAAAGGCAAATTGGGAAGGCCATCAGAAGGAACTGTTAAAAATTACAGCCAACTTCTGGGCAGTTGATTCTGCATAACAGCACTATTCTGCGGGGAAAAGTGAAACAAGCTTTCAGCCTGATTCTAATTGTCCCTGATCAGAGTGCACCTGATTCACTGGTTGGAATGAGCACAGAGGCACAGCGTGCATAGCTCACTCAGCCAGGCAGCACATGTGCTCTACCTGAGTGATTGCCCACGGCAGAAGTGCCCAGTCTGCTGCTGATGGCCGGGTGGTGATGGACGCACTACCTGATCAAATAACACGTTTTACACTCACAAGGAGCCTGCAGCATTACTGTCAGTGTCTCTGATTGCCAGGCAAAACAAGTCAGTGTACAACACTCCCACGATCCCTGCTATGCTCTGTGCTCAATCACTGGTGGAACTAATGTATCCTGATGTCTCAGTCAGCCTAAGCAGAAAGCATCTTTTTCTTCATGGTATTCAGTAGGGGCTGTTACCCCTAATTTTCTAGTCTTGGGTTAGGTTGAAAAGGCTGCTCTTCTGATACACGCATTTGATTTTAATTACATTTTACCATTGCAGCTGCTGTAGAGTTTGTGATAGCATGGCTGAAGACTGAATTGTGCCATTCTGTTTCATGCCAACTATATACTTTCTATTCAGTAAGAGTTCAAGTTGTGCTGTTAATAGGAAGAAGCTCACTTGCAAAGTAACATGGAATCAGGGTATTCTAAGTTGGATCTGAGAGATTAGTTCAAATGTTTTCACTGAGCAAGATAACAATAAGTCATTAGAGAAGGAAAAAATGTGGAAAACAAAATCAGACAAATTGTCTGAATTTCTGAAACGGTAACTCTTGAGAAGCTCTTTTGATCACACTTACCTGAAAGGATTTGGTAACATGTGACATGACTACTCACTGTTTAAAGAACATACCTTTACATACATAAATAAAAGCTGAAGTGAGCAAGAAGCATCAGTGAAAGAAAGTGTTTACTGAAAAGAGGGAGTAATACTTTGTAAATACTGTATTTAACTTCTTTTTCGAGATAAAGCACATGCACACTTTCATTGACAAGTTTGTATGATGCAACCTGCATGGGAGAATAGAGAATACATGAATAAGTTTCTGAAATTAAACATGTGTGCCTAATACTGTGTGATTATGCTTCTGCAGTTTGACAAGCAAGCTGATTTAAAACTAATCTCTCTGGTGACTAGGAAAAAAAAAAAGAGGAATTGATTGACTGAGATTCTAGCTAAATAGAATATTCTGCATAGCAAAATATCGCACAAAAGGAAAATTAAATGTAGCCACTGAAGAAGGTATTTTTCAGTAGAGATGCTGTAAAGGTCTTTGAACTCATGCTGATTATTACTGTTTGTACAAAGCACTGCTAATCACCTGGGATCTGAAAAGGTGCATTTGTGTGGCAGTGAACGTGTTCTACTAAGTCCTGGCTTTCCATGAGCTAGCCTGCCGTGACTGTGTTTATTGCTGTTTTCATTTCTCAACTGACATGTATGTTACTGCTGTACATACCTCTGCATGATGGTTTAGACATGGCCTTTATCTTTTTTACACACCTCTGGATTTAGTTGAAAAAGGAAAAGGAGAGCTATCTAGTGTATTTTAAGCAATAAATCTTTAGTTTTCAGCACATTTAGGGATTTTGTTTAAAAAATTAGATGTAGTTCAAAAGATACTGTTCAATTTCATGATACCTGAAGCTTGCCATTTATAATTTAATGAAAGTACTCTTGAGACATTACTGTAGAAGAGAATGTTAAAAAATAGCTTTTGGTATGAACATGCTTAGATAATGTTGAAGAAAGTTTTTATCTCTTAGGCCATTGTTGTGCTCACTAAGGAAGGTAATGGATGTATTAATGGAGTAAAAAAAAGGTAGTATTATATGCAAAGCATAATAATAGCTAGGGAGTAAAAAGATTTTTAAAACTTGTGTGTTCAAAAATTAATCAATAGAGTATCATTTTTATATCTAAAGATTTGATTTATACTAATATTTGTTTTTTCTGCTGTTAGAAAAAAAATAAAGTAATTTCACTTGTTTATTGCGCTTGTAAAGTTAAAATCTTTGGAAATAAGTTAATCAGAAGGTGGCAGAGTGTCTTTTGACATTCTACTTTTCCTTCTCTTTTTTAAATGCACAATTCCTTTTAACTAGGAAAGTTAAAAAAATGTTGAACATGAATGAAAAAAACCCTCAACTTTTTGCATAAGAGGATTTTAATTTGGGTTATTTCTTTTCTTCCATGATACAGTGGAGTCCATTATTTCCTTTCTGCATAGTTTTTTGTTTCAGAAAATAAAAATTTCAGTCCACTTAAATCAAGCCAGCATGACTATAATAATAATTTTTGATAGCCATTCACTGATATTAATTTGTGGTAATAAAAAGGTGAAAAGTTTTTTGTACAGCTAGTGTTTCCTTTTACTCCAAACCATGGCTTCATCCCATTGTAGAAGATGCTTCTATTGCTCTTGTACATGAAAGGTGGCTGATGCTATCTACTGCTCCTTCTTCACAACATACTTTTTTCTGTATTTTTCTCTTAATTACCTAATGAGTCATTATTAGACATAGTAAGAAATGGAACAAATCTTCTGCCTTATTTACTTAAATACAGCTAGCTGCTGAAAAGATATGTGCTTACTGTGTAGTTATTTGGGATGGGAAATCCATTTCAGCCAAGATTCATAGAATCTGCTTTGTTAAGCAGCTCTTGATTGATACCTCTTTAGCCACATTGCACTGCCGTTGTCACTTCCTGGCTGAGGTTTTAGGATTTCCAAGGGTTTATTGTATGCTACTTAGCACTGTGCTGAGCTGTGCACTGTGCACCATGTCCTACGTCTTTCTTTATTTTGGGACATGTCAAGCTTTGCAAAATGTGTTTGAGGCTGGAGAGGAAATTTTGTAGCAGGACTCTGTCAGAGACAGCAGTGTTTTATAAGATGGCACAAGGGACATAAAAGTCTATTTCTTAAGCTGCTGACTTCAGGTTACCAAATGGAGACAAAGTGGTCACACAGTTAAATTGTAAGGGAATGTATGTATAGGAACACAAAGACTAATAAAAAGAATAGCCCTTGCTCCATGTGTCTCCTTTGTTTTGAGGGTTGATTAGAAGCTTTGATTGACGCCTGGCATGCTGTGTGACTGAATACTCCATTTAAAAAGAAGCACGGGTAGTTAACCTGCCATTACAGCAATGGTGCAGGTGTTGTGAAAAATAAGTAAAATCAAAGCTAAAGCCACTGGTAAAGAAAGTTCACATTTCTTGGTCCCCTTCTGCAACTGCAGAATCAGAGTTGATTACATGTGCTTACCTGTCCACACTCTCACTGCAGTCTTTACAATCTGGTAGGGTGACTTTGGGGATAGAAGGAGGAGTAGGATGAAGGACAGAAACAATTGATTGTTTTCCTCAAAGCTGAGTTCAGTACTGAGAATGTGTATCCAAAATGATGGCAGGGAAAAATATCTAATCATAATCACAGCTGTGAGATACCTGACTAGTACATTTCAGTGTTTAGGGCTGGTGGCTGTGATTGACTTGAAGTGGATTTTAGTTAATTTGGATTTGAAATTTTGGCCTTAACTGATATTGACCTTATGTGCATTGTTTTTCTTCTTTGTAGCAGTGCTTAATGGATTCTTTTGAATTGATTCTCTGATTTCAAAATGGGAATTACTTCCTATTACATAGAATGGCATGTGTTTTCTCAATATAATACTAGTTCTTTTCATTTCAATTTTGAGCTTCCTTCTAACTATGCTTAAAATCTGATCCTTTGGTCAATCTGTTTCATTTTATTGAAAACAACATTGATATCCATAATTTTATACTTTTACACAATTTTTATAGTAATTTCATTTTGACAGCTTTTGGTTGTCTGTAATCTTCTTCATTTTCATGCCCATATTTTTAATATGTTTGCAATCCCTCTGTGTCCTTATGCAGACCCTTTAATCTCCCATCTGTAAAAAATACCCCAAACTGATGGTTCCCTTACACTTTTCCTTTTTTAAAAATTGTGAGTATATAAGAACTTGTACTAAATGGCCAACTCTCTACAAGTGGCTTCAGTGAATAGAGAGAAATGAGGCTGTCTGCAGTGATAGGCTTAGATATAAGATTGATGATACTCCTTGCATATTTGGGGCCTGTTTTGACAAGCACTTGAGAATCTGATCGGTGTCATATAAAAATTTATGTTTAATTTCTTTTCACTGTCTGTCTTCTTCATAGCTGGAGGTGTTCAATTAGTTAACTTTTAGTATTTGTTCTGTGTCGCTTCAATCCAGAAGTTGATCTCAGTCACAAAGTTAAATTAAAATTCAGATTGGTTTTAAAAACTTGTATTTCTGCTTGAGAATTTATGCAGGGAAAGTTGACAAAAGACACTGGCCCACCACTATATCACTCCTTCCATTCTGCATAAATACATACTTCTCTAGCTACTTCTCACTGGGGTATTAATAGCCATTTATTGCTTTCAGTTTTAGAAAGTGATTTAGTCTGCAGATGCAGATTTGTGTACTTTTCAAGTCTCTCTGTCTTCATTTGGTTTTCCCCTTCCCTCTCCCCACTTTTAAAAATTATTTTCTTTTTTATTCCTGACTCAATCTATCTTCATGTGCTAGAGCAAAAAAACTTAAGATTAAGATTGAGGGTTTGGTTTGGTTTTAGTATCACTGTTTCATGTCAAGAGGTTTTTAAAAGGTGCACAATGGTCCTTTTGAGATATGGGAAAGATCTAATGTATATGACCATGCTGGTCACTCTCACTTTAACCTTCTTTAGAGGTCAGAAAATGCATATGGTGCCAATCCACATTACACTTTTCAGGCAAAGAATTTTTTTCCCCATCATTTTCTTGTTTCATATTAATACCTTTGAGCCCCAACCTTTACCTTAGAAAATGGGCTACTGGCTTTGGACATATGTGTATTATTTAACACACCACTGCTGTACTTAGCACTCATGAATTTTTGGCTAGATCTTTTGCTCTCACAATGAGTGTGAAAGGTGATAGTGGTTAATACTGACACATGAGGTCAGGACCATGAGTAATATTACATCATATGAAACCAATTGAGAGCCTCCTCTAAGGTGATGAACTCCCTGGTCTAATTGAAGACTACATGGCCTCAGCATATTTGAGTACAGCAATCTGTAAAATTCCCTCATTTTATAAAGAAAAAGGATTCTAAGGAAGGTGGAAAATGTATTTTCTGTGATAGAATGAGACACACTGAAAAACATGTTTATCATTAAATTAGCTTATATACTGTGGTCTAGTGCTTTTGTGGAGTTGCATTTAAATACCAACAAAAAGAAAATACCAGCAAAAGTTGTATTAATTATTGTTACTTTTAGAAAGTTTTTTGTTTTTTTTTTTTTGCTACTAGAACTTCTTAAGAAATAACATTTTAGAAATCAGGTAGTTAAAGCTAAATGATTTGAACTACTATTGCAATCTGTTTTGATGAGTATGTAGTCTTATTTTAATGTAAATTTCCTAAATCCTTTTGTCTGCTACTATAATAAAAGCTTGTTATACCTGAGAAGGAAAACTACTAGTTTTCACCTATCAGTTTTGTTTGGTGCTCTGAGCTGTGCATTAGTATTCAGAATCAGCATTAATCATAAAGCATTTAAATATTTTTAAACAATCAAACCCATCATTTTACTGAAAGAAGATAGTGAGGCATAAAGCTAGCATTGTAAAATAAAATGTATGATTGCTGTAATAATTGCCCACTTCAGAATTTCAAAAGAAGATGTCTTTGGTAATCGAACACCATTTCTCAGTATTATTGGAATTTGAAAGGCTAAATTTTGTTTTTCCCAAAAGATTGTAAAGAAAAAATGTCCAGTCCCTTGAGCTACAAAAAATATTTAGTCAGCAACATGACCCAACAATTGTAGAAAAGGGTGTGTGTTGGGGGGCTTATACTTCTGTAAAGCTAGATAACTACCTGGGAAAACTTATGTGTTTATAATCTGTGCTTGGATCTTTTCAATGGAACCAGTTGCAGTACACACTTGTGAACATAGAGGAACCTGCTTTGTGAGTCAAGGGTGAAGGTCTAATGTCACAGAATCAGCTGAAGGATAAACATCTCTGTTTGTAATGAATTCTAATAGTGAATAAACTATTGTATGTAGCGAATAAACCTGGTTGAATGAGGAATGTAATTTCATAACATGTGAAAGTATAGGAAAAGATGCATAGAAAGATTTCAGTAGCTACTATGTAGTTGAGGTTGGCAATTGCAAAAATATTTGTTTGCTAGCACAGCTCTGACCTGAAGGCAGACTGTGATTCAGAAATAAGTTACCTAGAATTGGCAAACTTATCCTTGAACAACTGTTCTTTAAATAGAGAAAAAGAGGTCATCAGTAATGCTTTTGGAACAGTACATACTAATATGCATGACAGAAACAAAACAAAATATTATTATCAATAAATAACGTTTTTGCCCCTATTTCTTTATATAATAATGGTGATAAACCAGACTTTTAAATAGAAATTATAGAAATAAAATGCTTTTCCTTGTTTCTCTTCAGTAGTAGTCTTACTGGATTATTTCTGTGCATATTTTCTAGAACTTTTTCAGTGACTTAGGTATTTTTGTGCATCTGAATATTGTAATTATCTAGAGTATCTATACATACAAAAGCATGTGACATTCCTTGAGTGTTACTTGATATTTCCCAGGTGTTTGTACTGGGTCCAATTTATTTTAACAGCCTCGTTAATGACCTAGATGATGGGACACAATGCATACACAGCAACACAAGACTGGGAGGTGTGGCTGATACACCAGATTTTTGTGCTTGACTGGATGTAGACATGATCCAACAGGAACCTGATGATGTTCAACAAAGGGAAATTCCAAGCCCTGCACCTGCAGGGGACTAACCCCATGCACCAGTAAATGCTGGGGGATCAATAGCTGGAAAGCAGCTTTGCAGAAAACCCTAGTATGTCCTGGTGGACAAGCTGAACAGCAATGTGTCGTTGCACCAAAATAGGCTAATGGTATTCATGGGTGCAGTAGAAAGAGCACTGTCAGCAGGGCAAAGGTGGAGGTCTTTACTCTCTACTCAGCACTGATGATACTGCATCTGGAGTGATGTGTCCAGTAGTGGCCACTCATGGAGCCATTTCAGCAAAGGGCTGCTAAAGTAATTAAGCACTGGAACATGTTTCAGATGAGGAGTGTGAGAGAGCCAAGACTATTCACCCTGAATCTGCAGTGGGGATCTTGTTGGTGTGTATAAAGTCCTGATGGGAGGGTACAAAGAAGGCAGAGACAAACTGTTCTCAGTGAAAGGTCAAGAAAGTGCAAACTAAAATGCAGGGAATTCTGTTTAAATACAAGGAAAAACCATTTTCATTATGTGGGGTCAAACATTGGCACAGGATGCTCAAGGAGGTTTTGGAGTCTCTAAGCTTGGATGTCTTCAACATGAGTGGACACAGCTCTGAGTAACGTATTTCAACATATCCTGCTTTGAACAAGCAGAGTATCTCCAGAGGTCCCTTCCAGCCTCACCTATTCTCTGGTGCTGTGATTCAATGAGTATATGTTATCTGATGTGTAAGAGCAAAGTACAGGTAAAATTGCCAAAAGGTGTTTGTTGATTTGGCTTTTCTTCTACTGAAAAGCAGTCATAGAACCCTAAAAGATTTTTGGAGTTACATATGGAGAATATTTGAGAGGAGAAACAAAAACATGAACTTTGTTCCTCATGTTGCAATGAGAGGAATGATGGTACAAAAACCAGAAACATTAATTTTATGTTTTAAACTAATAAATGTCTTGATTAACACCTTCTAACTCAACTAAGCAAAATGCTGCTTGCAGGAATCTCCAATTTCTAATGATAGAAAGTAGCTTTTCCAAATGAGATGGATTTTTAATTAAAATTGCTCTCATTCTTGCATGGTATATTTTGTCACAACATGACCTCATATTTCATAACTTTGAAAGGTGCCTAATTCTAACTTTTTTCCACTTTATGGGAAAAAAGCTGAGGGTCCAAGAAAATATGTGCAAAGAAGTTACAGACATGACGGATTTCAATATCTCTAAGTAAATAGTTAAGTTATGCTGGTCTCTTTCATTAAAGGCACCATTAGACAGCCAGATGCAAAAGATGACTGTGGCAAATGGTTTTTCAGGTAATTCTTGATAATGTTAAATGTGGTTGTCATTTCAAATGATCACTATGCATCTTTTTTTAAATATCCATCTATCTATTGAGCTGCCTGCTCAATAAATTGTATGTGGAAATCATTAAGATAATTTAATGGAAAGAATTCTCCCAGTTTAACTAGCCACAGAATGTTTTCTCTGGTGTTGTTTTTTCTTTTTTTTTTTTTTTTTTTTTTTTTTTTTTTTTTTTTTTTGGGG
>VXAX01000400.1:76359-87260 GCA_013399835.1 Leptocoma aspasia | reverse complement strand
TTTTTTTGGTTTTTTTTTTTTTTTTTTTTTTTTTTTTTTTTTTTTTTCTTTTTTTTTTGTGGGGGTTTTTTTGTGTTTTTTTTTTTCATTCTTCACTGAGTTTGGTGAAAAAAAAAATCTATATTACAGATATTCTTCTCTTCTTTGTTCCTTATCACATTTCTTCCTATTTCAAGCTTCTTTTGGAGACAAAGTATACTACCAATGTGCTGAGCAGAACATTGTAAATCTGTATGAAGGCCCATACATTGCCTTCAATTGCTGCTCATGCTTGCTTTTACTTTTCGTGGGAGAAGTGCACCAGATGTTGATGGGGGCACTGGTTCCTGTCATAGCACAAGGCTGAACTAAAGCACAATTTTTGTTAATGTACACACTTTGCCAAGTGAAAGCCCACATTATTTAGGCTATTTTTCACATTCTCGCATTGCTATAAATTTTATTTTGTACTGAAGCTACAGCAGGAGAAGGACTAAATAAAGGATTTTTTCATTTTGACTCTTTGAAAAAAGGTTGATTGGTTACTTGTCTTTCAGTGTTGCTATAATATGAGAAAGGTGATGTGCAGATAAAGAACACAGAATGCAAAATTATGGCTGCTACTGAGTGCTTCATTCTGGCAGAGGTGGAGTGAGAGGAGCAGGTATTCCCAGCCTGAGAGGAAATTCACTGACAGGCACCCTCTAAGTTTAAAGTGCACATTGTTTGTGTGGTGAAAATGGCATTCCAATAATGTCCCTAATTTGGCTTATAGCTTCTGGAGTTAAGAAGCTTGTGAATAGTCTTGAGTAAGTCTCCCCCTGTGCATTGTCCACACAGACTTCACTCTCTATTTGACCCTTCTAAATTAACTTTATAATATTGCACTTTCTTCATTCTCTTTTGAGTAAAACTTGCTCGTGTAATAGTGGTGAGGGGTTTCAGCCCTGTAATTTCTAGCTGTATTAAATACTCTGTCTCAATCTTGTTGCTTAGGCTGTTTTTTTTAAGCTCAGGAATTGCAGCATGCTTTTAGTCCCACTCTTTGATGTTAAAAGAAAGACAGTTCTCTCCTGGATGCAGCTATCATCAGTGCTTAGAAATTTACCATTGTTTTCTTTCAGAACATACCGTCTTTCTCACTTTTTTCATTTATTGTTATCTTGCCTTTTGACAGACTTTTTTTCTTTTTTTTAATGGTGTTTAAGCTGGTAAATAGGAGACTCTTTGAATAGCATATTTTATTAAAACAAAACACCTAATTAATTTCTGCTCCAGTTATGTGCTCCAGTAATCCTTTAATGTGGACTCCTTGAAAATTGTGTTATTGCAGATAGGAAGAACTAATGTAAACTGGAAATGTCAGGTGCTTTTTGAAAGACATTTTTTCCCTGTTTTTTAAAGGAGTCACTGTAGTAATTTCTTACCGTACATCTTATGTATTTCTTTAACTTCATTATCTTGGCGCTTTTATTAATGGGGGCTTTTAAAAACAGGAGCAATCACTTTAGTTTAACTGGATTGAGTAACGTAAGTATTTGCCACAAATGTAAAAACATTATCAACTCATCTAACTTCCCTTACATTCTCTTTTATGAAGCATTAAAAACAAAAATATGAACATTGTCTATTGTGTATATTCCCCAAAACCACAAGAGTTATGAACTACATACTTGGAGAACAGGAAGCTAAGTGCAGTGCCTCATGGGGATTATATTTATTTCAGTTTAAAATATTCTAAAATAAGGTAAATATCCTAAAAATAACCTAAAACATAAAAAGAAGGAGAATAAATTAACAAAGATGAGTAATAGTAACTCCTTCTGTGACCGTTTGATTCTCCTTGAGTGTACTAGAACTTTTAGGTGATTTCAACCCTGCTCAGACACAGCATGGAAGTGTGTAGAGAGCTGCAGGCTTTTGATTAAAAGCAAAAGGGACAGACAGAAACTTGACTTTAGCTGAGAAAAGAGAGGCATTCAGGACAGCAAATCTAGAGCAGATACAGGAAGAAAACAGACTAGCAGAGAAGATAATTTAGGGAGCTGAACTATTTAAGTGAAGAAGAAATGGGGAAGAGCAGGCATTTTGGGGCTAAAGCTAGTGATAAAGTAGCTAGGAATAAAGATAAGGGGCAGATGTTTGACAGCTGACTGGGAAAGTAGGTAGCTGAGGATGTGCAGATGGCCTGCTGAGGTAGTCTGCGTGGTGTATTCAGATAAATTAGGATTAGGAAGACAAGGGCAGAATTGTGAATGTGCAGAAGGGTTGCATCCACTGAAGTTCACTTTCTTTCTGAGCTCTGAATGGACTATGAGACTTCAGAGACTTATGATTCCTCTGTAGTCAGAAAACATCTATTGCAGGCAGCTTTTGATTTTGTGATTCCTCTGCTATATTTTCAATACATTTTATAGTGCAAATAGCTATATCCTCTTTGCTAGTTTTTTATTTGTCAAAATACAATCATTCCTTTTCACCATGTGTATTTCAGTGAAAGTTTGGACACTTGGAATGTCTTTAGGTTAATTGTATTTTCTTCTTTCTTACTTGCCTAAACTTCTCTTTGGCAAGCTATCTAATCAATAAAATTGCTGTATACCTGGTGTAGTGTGAATACTCCCATGTAGTTACCTAAGGCAGATTTTTGGTTGGTCAGTTATTTTATTTTCTTCTGTTGTTCTGAAAAATTAAAAACAACTCTTCTGCAAAGGGAAGTTACAGTCATTCTATGATAGAAGTAAGAGAGAACTGTTGTCATAGAACTCCTGTCTTTCTTGAAAGTCATTATGTAGTGGACAAAATGGTGGATATTGGATCTAATTATCGCTGTAAGGATTTTCTTATTGCCTTTGTACTCCTTTGCAACACTAGGTAGTTACTCAAACTGTACTTCTTACAAATGTTGAATAAATGCAATTCCGATTTTTCAGAGTAAGAGCCAGAAATTTCTGTAGAAATGTCTGGCAGAAATGCTGAGCATGTATAACTGTGAAGCCAATGGGAACACTGATTTGAATGCATGAAGTACCATATAGCAATCACCTTCTGAAAAATCATTCACTAGAGTTATCAGGTTAGGTGTGAAAATTAATAGGATTTTTTCCTTAGTCTGTCTATGCCTCAGTCAACTATTTGTAAAATGGAGTGTTACCATCTTTCATTTTGCTGGCCATTTTAAAGATTGATTAAGTTTTGTGAAGCAGCCCTGTGTTCTGAGAAGTGCCATAGAAAGTTCAAGACAAATTAACAGATTTAACAGCTTTGCCATAAGTTTTAACAGTTTTCAGCAAATATTGACCAGCTGATTATTAATAACTTTTCATTTTTTTACACGTATGAATGTTACAGGGTTTCTGGGAGGGAGGGAGGGGAAAGGCAGCCAATTAGAAGTTGCATAATTTATATACACAAATGAAGTTAATTCATGGTTGAGTAAAGTACCCTAACAATGATGGAGTTTAATTTCTTATAACTTTGACTGTACAACTTTATAATTGAATTCTTTTAGCTTTCTTTTGGCTTCATAAATATAAACCTGTATTCAAAATGCAACTGTAAAAGAAAATAGTTTTTCAAGGAGTAAGTTGTTTTATTGAAGAAGATGGGAAAATTTCCATCTCTTATCATTTATTCCTCTAACTTTCCCATCATCTGTGATGAATGAAATAATATATGACTATATGCATGACTACTATGAATGCCAACTTAGAAATGAAAAAACTTGTTCATTTATTTCTCCACTGAAACTTCATCTCTGGCAGTGCTCATGTAACCCTCAGGCTGAGACAATGTTCTGAATGAAATCTTTATATGTGATCATAGAGTCTTCAGAATTCCTAATGTTACTCATTATTGCATTGCCCAGAAACATGCTCAAGTGACAGGTAGCCCTTCAGCAATGCTCCTGCAAAAACCACAGATGATATTGGTGTGTATCTGGTCAACAGCATTTGGCATCTAGGCATGTTACCTTTAGTGTGCTTCGAACATGGTTAAAAGTTCTCTTACTGGACTTGTCAGATTGCTGTAATTGACCACCAGTGATAGTGTATAAAATGTTTTTTAGCATATTAGACTTAGAAATTGTTTGAGGCCAACTTGATTTTTTTTTCACCCAAAAAAATGTTCCCCTTATTTTTATAATGAAAGTAAAATCAATGCAATTGATTTGGTTTCAAAGGTGTTACAAGTACTGCAATTAGCATGGGAATATGTATCCCTCTTTAAGTGATTTGCATGGGGTGCCTAATGTTGCTTGTATGCCATACAAGTTTTTCAGGTATACATCAGGGTGCATCTAAAGCATCCTAGCACTGGATAACAGGCATTATGTGTTTAAAGTCTACCATCTCACTAGACAAAAAATAATTCTCTTAATAATAGACATTGTAAGTTGCCATACATTTGATCTAAGAAATTCAGATTCTTTGCCAATTTGCACATGCTTTCTTTAGGGAAAAACAATCTCTGGTTAAATAGGCTATGCACACAATATATTCCTTTTATCTCCTTTTTGTGCAATTTCTTTCAAATTCTCTGTCTCAATTTGTTGATTGATGCTTAATACCATCTTAAATTGACTTGTGGACATATAGAATTTCATGCTCCCTTTCCTTGCCAGTTTTTGTAACTTTGTCAACAGTACAGAGTTCTCCTGTATTTTTTACCCTCGGTCTTAAATTTCTGCCATTTATTCAAAGTTTAAGAAGAATAGTAATTTTTACAAATCAGATTATTTAATCATTTTATTATTAATATTATTGTTACTATTTAATAATGTTGGGGCAGAGTCGCTTGTGTTGTTAGGTAATTTTTACTAAAAAAATCTTATAAGTATCATCTAGATTATAGGAACTGATGATTAAAGCAAATAAAAATGGAAATAAAACATTTGCTGCTGATGTGGAACCTAGTTGTTATCTGTTCAGATTTCTATCTGAAGAAAATATTTGTTAACTTGCAGCTCCAGCTTTATCTACCAGGCAAGCTGTGCTATCACTGTTGGAGGAACAGTGAGCTTCTAACGTAATAACTTTCAGTGAGAAAATTGAAATAGGTTTTAAAATTGTATTTTCTCTTACTTGATTGCTTAATAGTGCTTTGAATTCCAAGACTGAATGTGAGCTGGTCTAGTTTAGCCGGTGTACCTCTATTCTGGGCATGTAGCAACTTCAGCCTGCGTTTTTTTTCTGATATTCACAGTTCAACAATTTGAGCTGATTGGAAACAAACTTATTAGTTTTATGTAAAGGGGAGCAGCAAAATTTCATCATTTTTTCATTAGAGTAAATCACAGACTGATCCACAGATAGCATGGCAGCAGTTTTGAAACAGTACTTCATAGTCAGATTCTTCATGGAATGCATCTGAACACTCAAGAAGTTGATAATGGCAGCTCAGTAGGTAATTACACATGGTGTGCAATCAACTGATCAACATGATACAAATTAAACTCTTATGGTGGTTTTAATCCAACAAATTCTACTTTTATCAATGATATTATTATAATTTTACATCAAGACTAATAAGACCAGGACTTGACATTTTTTGTAAGCAAAATACTGAGTCGCAAATTCATCATTTACTTTTGGTGTTAATTGTGTCGTAATCATGTTCAGTACTGACTGTGGCTCTGCAGTGGTGTCCCCTTGCACAGCAGGAGGAGGTGATTATTGCTTAGTCCCACACCTTCCTTCTCAGGTGATTTTTTCCTTTATAGCACTGATATGTCATTCCTATGTTTGTTCTTTCTGGCAATTCAGATTTGTGCTTTACCTTAAAATGCTAGACATAGACCTGTTGGATTGGGTCCAGAGGAGGGACACAGAAATAATTATAGGGTTGGAACATCTCTCCTGTGAGGAAAGGCTGAGAGGGTTGAGGTTTTTCAATCTGCAGAGGAAAAGACCCTGGGAAGACTTTATTGCAGCCTTTCAACTACTTAGATGGGGCTTATAAGAAAGATGGGGACAAACTTTTTAATCAAGTCTGTAGCAATAGGACATGACACAATAGTTTTGAACTAAAAAAGGGTAGCTTCAAATATAAAAGGAAGAAATTATTTATGATAAGAGTATTGAGGCACTGGAATAGGTCACCCAGAGAGGTAGTAGGTGTCCCATCATGGGACATATTCATTCCAGGGGGTTGGAGAAGAAGACCTTTAAAAATTCCTTCCAACCTAAACTATTCTATGACACCATTCTATAATTCTATTACCAGTCCCTAAGAAGTCCTTCCACTAGTTGCATTCTCAGAGTCAGCCCAAGATTATACTTAAGGATCATATTGCCAGCATTTTCCTAGGCATCCAGAATAATACTGATATTTTTATCATATTTGAGATGGCACTTTTAGCTGTGTGTAGCCATACGCAAAATCTAACGTAATTTACCACCCTCAGCTAAGGAAATGTAAAGACCTAAGTACATCTTTGCAGATGGACAGTCTCCTGGGGTCTCAGCTTGCCCTTACTGCATGTACCTACTGGAGAACAAGTTACTTGACAACTCTACTTCCTTTGAACTGCCAAGGAAAGCAGGAAGAGGAATCTAGGAGTACAGTCCAGAGCTGAGTTTTACACATACTTCATTGTGTGTTGTAATAAAAGCTGTTGCACTCTTCTTAAGGTTAACAACCAGGTCATCTGTACTGTCCAGAAATACTGTATGGGCAGAAAACAACATTTCAGCCATCTTTATAGTATTTCTTCTTTGGAACAATAGCTCCAGTTGTCTCCCAGTACATTGGAGGCAAAATAGCTGGCTAAATAACTGAATTCCAGTGAACTGTCAAGTAGCTACTTATGTCAAATAACTGCTGCACATGTATCTTATTGGTTGACTGCCCATGAGATTCCTCTGAAAGTCTGATGAGTGCCAGAGGACACAACAAACAGCTCTAGGAAAGCAGGGATCTAGACAGCATAATTGTCCTGTCTTAATTTGGCCTTGTTTGTCCTCAGAAGTGTCACAATTACCTGCAAACAAAAATCTTTCGCTGTGGTAATGCTAGTTAATCTCAGTGTGAATTGAACAAAAGGTCCTGAGGAGCACCTGAAAGCCCAGCAATATGGAGGGATGACAAAATCTGCAAATTTTGGCCCTTGGTCATGCTTTTCTAGCCCACATATGGCCAACAGAATGAAACATGAGGTGATTTAGCTGTTCCCATTATATTTAAGCCTAAAAAATACTATAGCAGCATTTATAAGCTATTCAGAAGTCTTAAGCATTTAATTTTTTTTTTTCATTTTTTAGGATGCTGACAGTCTCCCTGCTGATATTTTGATAGATTGGATGCTTTCTGTAACTTTCCATAGCAGGTTATTCTACTCCTCTCTAGGCCCATTTGATTTTTGTCTGGTTTGATTTTTGTCAGATTTACATGTTTCCTTAGCAAGCTACTATAAATATGTCTTCAATTCCATTTACAATATATTCTTAAAATCAGCTTCGGAACACAGAGCAGAATGTAAAATGACTGAGCTATTTTGAATAAACAAGACTGGATTTTTAAATTCATCAGAATTCTATTTTATTTCCTCTTTGGAGGATCCCTGTCTTTGAATTGTTTGTGCTGTGCTTTGCCTAGGGAGGTGTTTGCATAATAAGGGCTTTGATTTGAATAGATGAATAGCCCTGGGTGTTTGTGTTTTCCCTCCATTTTCATGATTATAGAAGAAAAAAAGTGCAAGGACAGTTTTAGCTGAGTAATTTAGCATATTTTCACACTGAGACTTGGTTTTCCTGGGTAGTATAAGACAATGCGACTCAAGTAGATAGCAGAAAATGTGAAGTGAGAACAATGGGAAGAAAAAGGAACTTCAAGAAGATGATCTATTTTGCAACTGTGCAACAGTCAATAACTACAAACCAGTTACAGCTTGAATGTTGGACAAAAAAAACTCAGGTATATTCTAAAAAGGAACTGTAAAAAAAAGCTGCATATTTAGTCACTCTGACTGTCATTTTTGTGTAATAGACTCAGAGAAGTGTGTCTTCATATTGTAGTGATACTTTCTTTCCTTTTTCTGTCAACACTGTGATATTCAGGATTACATTCAGTGAGAACAGTAGCTGTGTGAAACATCTAGTGACCTAAGAGAGCACTTTTTCTTATTGAATTTCAGACTCTTTTTACTCCAGTAAAATTCTTTCACACCTTAAATGATTCTTGAAGTTGCATTTAAAATAAAATCTTTACTCATCAGAGGTTATTCAAAAGAGGTTTAGTTCTCTGCTTTTAGATTGCCATTCTAGAGAGATGTGATGACTAAGTGACATACTATAAACATAGCTATAAGGAATCAGTTTTGGCCATCTCTTCTCTCTGAATGATTTTGAGTTGAATATGACAAGAATTTGAGGAAACAGTCACAAATTTGAGTTTTGATATCCAAGTATGTAAATAAGGGAGTGACAAGTTTTCTTAAATACCTCTCATCATTTGTCCTTTGCGTCTCTTTTGTCAAGACATTATTTCCTCTGTCTGAGCTGCTTGTCTTTCACTGCTAGAAGTGGAGTCCTGCATAATAAACTCATGTTTTAAGCACAAAGTTAAGTCTGAAAATCATATTGAAGGTTGGTTGTAAAGTAAGGATTTAATATAGGAAAAGATGGATGATAAATGTATCAGATTCTCCATAGTCCATAAGAGTCTATACAGATTTAAAATTAATTTCATTTTTTAAAGATTGTGTCTCTGTAGGCTTTTTGGTGTTTTGGTTTTTTGTTTGTATTTTTCCCAGTCGTGGAAAAAACAGCTAAACTATCTAATTACCTTTGCTTAGGAAATGTGGTTATACATTCCTGTTCTATGTAATTTCTCAAGTGCAGTTTTCACATGTACTTCATATTGCTTGTTTCATACTAAACTATAGAATAGTTGAAAGGCATTTAGGTTGTTGAGTTGTAAAATAAAGTAGTCACTTTTTTTTTTAATTAAGAGAAAATATTTATCAGTGGTTATGAAACAGTTAACTACAATAAAAATACTGATTGAATCTTGAAGATTTTTGTCATTTCAGGCATTCCTTAAAAACATAAATCAAGGGTATAATTTCATCAGTCATGCTGTACGTGTGGCTCATGTATTGAAATAAACTTCACTAAGGTTTGGACCCCTTCTCCTTCAGAGTTTGTACCAAATAGCTGTTTTTACAAATGGCAAAGTTTTGAGCATTTTTGTACATTATAATTGTATTCTCTCTAATTCTAAGAGAGTTATTAGAGGTAAGCACAGATCCACTGATTCTCCACACATTCTCTATTGCAAATATTTCCAATTCTGCATCACTTCAGTATTTTACAACCTACAGTCTTGTTTCTCCTTGTCTTACTCTATTTAACTTTATCTACCTTTATATTAGCAAATAGCAGTATCCAGCAGGAGTAGATTTGTAGAGAAAATCAGTAGGGTCTCAGCACACAGCATTTGTATATATGAGAGATGTGTTGGGTGACTGGAGGAAGGCCAGTTTTACTCCCATCTTAAAACAGGGCAAGAAGAAGGACCCAGGAAGCTATTAGCCCACCTCTGTCTCTGGAAAGATGATGGAACAGGTCATTATGGAGGTCATCACCAAGCATGGAGAAGAAAAGGAGTTCATCAGCATGGATTCACCAAAAGGAAATGGTGTGTCCACAATCTGATAGCCTTCTATGATCACATGGCAGGATGGTCAACGAGGGGAAAGGAGTGGATGTTATCTACTTCAATAGATAAGAGTAAGGCCAAACTTCCTAATGCTTTGGACACTGTCTCCCATAACATCCAATTAGGTAAGCTTGGGAAAAGTGGGTCAGATAAACAGACTGTGGGGTGGACCAAGAACTGGCTGAGTGGCAGAGCTCAGAGGGTTGTGATCAGCTGGAGGCCTGTGGTCAGTGATGTCCCCCTGGGATCATACTGGGTCCAGTCCTGCGGTGACGCGGCAGAAGTGCCAAGACCACTGCCTTCCCAAGAGTGTCTCAGGAGGGACAGATAGCTCATAGTCACTCCGGGCCATGCCACCAGATGATAATTGCAGGTCCACAAACAGTGAGAAGGGCTCTCAGTATGGGTTCCAGAGGTATTTATTGTTGTACGCTCTGAAAGGTCCAGGGACAGAAAGCCAGGGATAAAGGAGGGCACAAGGGTTTTATACAAACTTGAGGGCCAATAGGAATAGGGCAGGAGGGTGGTACAAGGTGGGGTTGACAGGGGAACAACCAACGGGGATGGAAGGGAAGAACATTACATAAAAAAGAGCCAATGGGGTTAACAGGGTAGTAGAACCTTCTGGATCTGGGGATGAGAAAGGGAATGAAGAAATGTGATGTAACTCGGGAAGGGAGCAGAGGGGATGGTCTCTCTATCAGAGGGGCATCTCCCACGGTCTCCCAGCTTCCAGATCCACCTGGGATGCTACATCGTCTTGTTGAACTTGTTTATCAGTGACCTAGATGAAGGGATAGAATGTACCCTCAGCAAGTTTGCTGATGGTGTGAAACTGGGGGGAATACAGTTCCCCCCTGATACAGCTGAAAGCTGGGCTGCCGCTCAGTGGGATCTTTATAGGCTGAAGCATTGGGTGGAGAGAAATCTAATGAGGTTCAAAAAGGACAAGTGTAGGGTCCTGAACCTGGTGAGGAATAACCCCCAACACAGACTGGGGGCTGACCTACTAGAGAGCAGCTCTGCAGAGAAGGACCTGAGAGTCAACAAGACTGGGTGACAAGTTGACCCTGAACTGGCAGTGTGCCCTTGTGCCCAGGAGGACCAATGGTATCCTGGTGTGCAACAGGAAAAGTGTGGTCAGAAGGTCAAGGGAAGTGATCCTACCCCTCTGCTCAGCCCTGGTGAGGCCATGTCTGTGTCGCTAGCCGGGGGCTATGTACAATCACGAACGGGGCGGGACTGCTTGGAATGCGCCTTGA
>VXAX01000400.1:0-75792 GCA_013399835.1 Leptocoma aspasia | reverse complement strand
CAGCATTTCCAGTGCCAGAGGAACTGATAACAGCCTGGGACTCTCTGAGTTTGTCATCTCTTCTGGAACAGCAAAAGTTTTATTATTTAATATGGTTCAATTTTCTTTTTGTGCTGGTGAATGCTTTTGCCTGTTAAATAAACAGTTTTTTCCACTTTTCTCCAAGGAAATTTTTTTTTCCCGAACCAGCTGGGGGAGGGGCCACTTGAATTTGCTTTCTAGAGGAAAACCCTTTAGGGGATTTTCTCCCAAGTTGACCTTAAACCAGGACAAGGTTCTACTGGAGAGGATCCAGCAGAGGCAACAAAGATGATCAAGGATTTGGAACATTTCTCTTATGAGGAGTGACTGCAGGTGCTTGGCCTGTTTAGTCTAGAGAAGACTGAACGAGGATCTCATTAATGCAGACAAATATCTCTAAGGCAGGTGCCAAGAAGGTGGTGCTGGACTCTTTTTCAGTGATGTCCAGTGACAGGTGGAGGAACAATGGCCATAAACTAAAACAATAGCCTTAAAATAAAACACAAGAAGTTCTACCTCAATGTTCGAGGAAGAACTTCTTTCCATTGACAGTGGCAAAGCACTGGAGCAGTCTGCCCAGGAAGGTTGTGGAGTCTCCCTCTCTGCAGAAATTCAAAACCCTCCTTGATGAGTTCCTGTATGACCCTGCCTTGGCAGGGGGACTGGACAGAGATCTACTCCAACCCTAACCATTCTAGGATTCTGGGGTTCTGAGAGTTGTATGTTGGGTTAGCTCTGACCTGATCCCATGGACCTCTTCCAGGTACAGAATGGGTTGCATTAGGTGTAGTCAGGGAGCGGAACTTTGAGTGTTGGTTCATTTGACTGGGATCTTGTTCACACTCCCTGAGAGTCTTCACAGTGTAAGATACATCATGGGAAAGGGGGACTGTCACTACCAAGCCAGAATAAAGACATAGAGATTCACTCCGAGTTGGTGAGCGGCAAAAAGAGAGTGTTTATTTGAAACGCGCGGGTTTTATAACACACATTGCTACGGTTGAAGCTGATTGGTTTTATGGTAATTCATCTGACTCCGTTGGTAGTTTTAGCATGAACGTAACTCAAGGACATTATTCCACAACATAGCTAATGCTTACAATTCTTCTCCATCAGAAGGTGATTGTTATGTCTAAACTTCTCTCCAGCTGTGTGAGCACAGACACAGGGGATGATAAGGAGATCGGCTGCAAAAACACACTACCAAGCAAAACAGAATATAGATGCACAATTTGTTTCTCTTGTTTTATTCCAAGAGCTCAAAGTTATAGAAACAAGTTGACATACATTTGCATCCCCAGTTTGTAGCTTGCAACTAGCAAGCAGTAGCAGCTGACTGAAGCTTAGGGCACTTCTGTTGCTTAATTTGAATCTTCAGTTTAATTTGTAAGGGAAAGATTGTACTTTTTGTCTGCAAGATTTTCAGTGTGAATTTATCACAGTGTTTGCAGGAGCAACAAACTGAATCAAATAATTTTTGCAAATTTTCTCTAGTGTCTCACAAAGCTCTGAACAAAAAGTGCTTTTACACCTGTCCTGTTAAAAAGGGAAATTTATTGAGACCAAGCCCTCACAAAATCCTGAAAACTGAATTTATTTTCTAATTTAAAAATGACGAGATATTGCCATGTTGTATTTCAAATTGAATGGAAACATTGGTGATATGCATGATGATACAAATTGTTCAGACACCACTGGAATTGTTTATTCTACACAATCAATCTTTCCTACATCAAATCTTTGAATACCATGGCAGCTTAGATGTAATTTTCAGGTACTAGGTAGTGACTCTTTTTGGTTCTTCTTCTGCTGTGCCATAAACCATTGGCTCTTCCGACAGTTGGAAAAGGAATCTGCAGCCTTTGTTTCTCCTGTAGTGACATCTTCTCATACAATTTTTCTTTCTCATGGATTGGTGATATCCAGTAGGATTGTAATTTATGGATTTTTTAATCTTTAATTGAGTATAACTGTAAAGCTCTGGTGCCTCTTAGAGTAAACAATATAGACATTTCTGTATTAATTTTTCATATGATGTTGCTTTGCAATTTAGCAGCATTAAGGGTCAGAGTTTGACTCCATGTTTTATGTGCTTTGTTATTTTTATGTCACTTTTACCACCAGTCTATTGAATTGGAATTAATGAGGATTGAGAATACATCTAATCCATACTTTGCAGCAAACTGCTGAAATTACTGCTCAAGTAATTTGTTGATGACTATAAGATTTTACTGTATCAACTATGTTGTATCTAGTGATTATAAATTTAATGGTTTTGGTGGACTGCACTGAAGTTCTCTGATGAAAATGGAGTGGTCTAGAGCAAATGCACCATATTTCTCCTGGTTAGTGCAAACCCACATTTTCTATGCTCTGGCAGCTCAATTCCTCTTTTACTACCATCATGGATTCTTTTTCTGGGGTAGTGGTTGGTAGTGGTGGTGGGTATAGGGGTGTATTTTTGAAAATATTAAGGTGGAATAGTGTGAGCTTTTTTCCTGCTTTTCCTTTTCAATACTTTTAAATAAAAATTTGCTTAGTGTTAACAGCTGTCCCCTAAAATGATAATAGGAGCTGGAAATACCTAGTGCTAGCCTTAATTACATGCTCTGGGCTCTCATCTTTTACACCAGCTCTGTCAAATGCAGGTTATATTTTGTCTGAGATAAGAATGCTTAATCAGGTCGGCATGAATAAAGTCAAGCTGAGGAATTTGCTCTACTGATTTTTTTGAATGCATTCGAAAACTCACGTGCAACTTACCTGTCATGCAATTATAACTAGACAAATGATCTTTCTATTTCTGCAGGGCAGGATTGGTGTGCTGGTTAGGTCTTAGCAAAATGTCTCTCAGTAGATTGTGGTTATTTTCAGTTAATAACGGTTTGACTCAAATGATTTCTCATACTAATTGCCCTTTCTTTCTACTTTGCCCTTTCTTTTTCTTCAAAAAAGCATGCTGGCAAGTTTAGATAGCAGAAACACAGATTTTTATAGACTTATTTTAAAAATCATCCTTTCTTTTGTGTTGCATTTCTTACAACAACTATAGTAAGATTTGATGGTGAAATGCAGATAAGAAAATAAATTAGTTCTTTCCTATGAAAATATTAGGGATATGAACAAATCCTATGTTCCTATAAAATTCTTGTTGGGGGTTGAGTTTTGGGTTTGTTTTTTTTTCTCTCCTGTTCATTTCTTATCACTGGAATTTCTTCCCATTGAGTTGCTAATGGAATTTGATGGTTTGAGCACCGAATCCCCCTGTAGTCCCAGCTGCCAGGGAGAGGGAAACCTTTCTTTTTTTTTCTGGTTCTTTGGGAGTTTCTTTTTGGAGGGGTGGGGCAGAGATACCAGAAGATTTGGAGCAGGGGAGCAGTTCCTAGCTCACTCGTTCTTTTTCATGGTGCGAGAGAGGACACAGATGGCTGAGGGAGTTTTTGCCGTCCCTGCTGTTTTTCCTCCTACCACCGTCATGACCCAGCGGGGAACTCTTTCTTCTGCTGCGGACTTCACATTCCCCTGCTCTGCCAGGACACCCCGCCGGCCCCAGCTGTTTGCTGTGGAGTTTTTGGGACATTCCTGTTCACTGCCCTGGGATTCCTGCTCATTTCCTTCCGTTTCCAGCCTGCTGCTTCCGAAAAGTCTTGCTAGGGGCACTGGGATCACTGCCACAGGGTTTGTGAAGCAAAGCCTCTCTTCCATCCCTCCCCATCTGGGACAAAGCCGCCATCGCCGCGTGCTGCCCGAGCCCGTGCCGGAGCGCCCCCTGCAGCCGCGTGGGGATCACCGCACCTGCCCTGAGCACCGGGAGCTGCCAGCGCCCCTGCCGGCCGTGACCGTAACTGCACCACAGGGACAGTGCCGCAGCCGAGCGGCGTCACTGGGTTCGGGTTCTGTTTGTTGGTAATGCCGTAGTTGTTGTTGTTTGTTTGCTTTATTCTACATATTAGTAAAGAACTGTTATTCCTATTCCCATATCTTTGCCTGAGAGCCCCTTAATTTCAAAATTCTAATAATCCAGAGGGAGGGGTTTATATTCTCCATTCCAAGGGAGGCTTTTCCGCCTTCCCTAGCAGACACCTGTCTTGCAAAACCGAGACAATACTGTAGATTCAGATTGGGAATAATAACATTACAGATCATGACATGGCCTAGTAGACGAACTAAAAGTGGAAGCCAAGCACTACTTAGAAGAAGGGATGCAGAAAACATAAGGGACTGTCAATTGAACCTCTTGCTGTCAGAGAAATACACTGAAATAAGAGCTACATGTTTTTGCTATTCACATTAGAAAACTGGTTTTGCTGATTTCCTACTGTCCTCCAGAAAGGCTTTTTCAGAGCCTTCATTAGCAATTGTCTTCAGGTTTTTGACCTCATTTTATTCATTCCCACTTTATAAGTTTCTGTTCTTATGTCAGTGTATTTCTCCTACTTTCTTTCCTTTCTTTGATATTATCTAACCACGTACTTCTAAAGAATAATCATGCTATATTCCCCAACATGTTTTGCTGGGCTAACCAAGCCTGTTTTCTTCTCATCACTTCTTTAATAACATAGGCAATTTGTTTTTCTAGTCATTGTTGGAACTTCCTTCCACAAATTTTTTGGTATAAGTTCATTTAATTTATATTTTTTAATACGGATAATTGGCATCAGATGACATGTTTCAGATGAAGACTTTCCCACACAAGGGATTCTGTAAAAAGGTTTTAATAACTTTGCGCTTCTATAAAAACACTTCTCCCAATGCATCTTAAAATTGCATGTGCCTTTTTCAGAGCAGCATCATGCCAGTGATTTATAGTCAGCCTGTGATCAATAAATACAGCCAGGCCATTTTTATAATTTTTAGCTGATGTACTCTCATTCTGTATCATGGATTTATGTTAATGGCTCCTTGACCTTATTCTATTATACTTAATTCCATTTCAATTACAAACCTCAAAGTGACCTAATTTTTCGTGGATAATATTCTGTTCCTCCTTTATATTGATGTCTCCCAGCTTCATGTGATCATCCATTTTCATCATAGCAAGTCTACTCTCTGGGCTAAAGCCATTTAATAGAAGCATTATATATAAAGACTTATCCACTTAGCCATGAGGATTTCTGCTTTCTTGCATGACATTGCTAAGTTTGCCTACACATCGTCGTTTAGCTAGATTCTTACTCACTTATGTGAACCTTTAGAAATCTTGTATGTTTTATTTTTAATTATTATATATCCAGTGATAATTTAGTATCTAAAGTAAAACAGTGAAAGAGAGACAAGCAAGTAAGTCCACAGGGGAAACAACAAGAAGTTTTCTAATTTGCAAGAAACTCTGTACAACTGCTTTAGTTCCTAAGCAAAGTCTCCTTATTTCTTTCATTGCTAAGGCTGGTTATGGTTATCTGTATTCTTTTGGGTAGGCTTTTGTGTTTTGTTTTGTTTTGTTTTGTTTTGTTTTGTTTTGTTTTGTTTTGTTTTGTCAGAGGATTCTGATGTTTCAAAGCACATTTTGTGGTAATGTTCAGTTGTGTGCTGTGCTCCCAGCAAGCAGTCGGGCATCAGCACAACCACTTGCTTCCTCCCCTATGCTGTCGAATGGAAAACACAGAAAGATGGCAACAAGAATCATGGATCAAGATAGTATCAGTTTAATAGGTGGAGCAAAAGCTGCACACACAAGCAAAGCAAAAAGAGGAATTTATTCGCTACATCCACTGATGTGTTGTGTACACTGTTTTAGTCACAGATCCAGAACAAAGCACGCTATGAAGAAAAGTGACTTCAGTAAGAACATGCAGAGGGAAAAATTGTATAAAGTTATGTAGGGTTTTTTCCCCCCTATAATATTTGCACAAATAATTAGTGTATCAAAAAACCCCAAAAAACCCAAACCAAAACCAAACCAAACCCAAACCCAAAACCAAACAAAAAACCAAAACCAAAACCAAACCAAACCAAAACAAAACCCAAATCAAAAATTCTCAAGACAAACTCCAGGTGTTAAATGATGTGGAAAGGGAGATACCAATCTACAGGAAAGCTTAAACCTTAAAATCAAAACTTCTTTTTTTATACTTTTATACCATTTTTTCCTCTTTTTTTTAGCCTTGATTGTTGAGACTATGTCTAACAAATGATATTGTAATAAAATGCATGTGATACTAATTTCAGTTTCTTGGTGAATACAGTTCAATTTATGGACTGTCTATGTTTCACTACACAGTTTGCGTTCTCTCTCGTAGTTATTTTCCATTTCACCATTAAATTTTAGACCTTTACTGTCCTTCATTTGACTCTCAGTGAAAACAGGATTTTTTTTTTTCCCCATGTGTATCATTCTAATGAGAGTCATAAAGGCATACAGTTTCCATCTATATCTCAATATTCCTCTTACATCTAAAATCTAAGCAGTTCCCAACATACAACTTTTGCCAAGATTCCTACTACTAGAGCTTAAAATCAGTTTCTGGTCAGTCACTGCAGAACTGATGGAGGTTCAAAAGTGATTAAACTGAAGTTGATGCTCTGGGCAACACAAGAAGGGCATCTTGTGACAGAATTACAATCTCAGGTGGTCAGTCTGTTGTAAACCCATAAATCTCTAAGAAGGCGTCAGATGCTTTGTGTTGCAAATTACTAACTGTAACACATTCAGACTAAGGGCATGCAGAACTGCTCCCCACTAAATAATTAAATGGTAAGGTTTTAGGCTAAGTGTCAGTGAAATTTTGGCTCTACTGTTTTGACTATTGTTTAAACTGTAGCAGGAAAACAACATGCCTGCTGAGCAACTGATAGTGATCTGACATATCCCTTAACTCTTTAAATATTTTTCCTCCTTTACATATTGCAAGCTTGCACTTATCAGTCTCTGAGTAACAGCATGAGGAGGAGATATGAGGAGGAGACATAAGGAGGTTTCAGCTGAACTTCGACAACCACCCACCTCAGTGAATTGTATTATGCATTTTTCTAATATTTTGGCATCTCTAGAAATGCAATTGAACTATCTGCCTGAAAGTTATTTCAGCTGCTGAATTTTGGCCTCTTGGAAAATTTTGACATGTATTTAATTTTATAGAAAAACTACAGGTATTCATTTCTATCAAGATTTTGTGTTTTATTTATTCTTAAAACTGAAAAAAGCCCCTCATGCCATAGGTAGCCTGTCTAATACATCATGTATTATTTAAAAAATATTTATGAATGTCTTGTTTCTTAAAATTAACTAGTATTCAGTCTTTCTAAGAAGGATTTGAAGACTTTGCAAGGCTCATTTTTACAGTATACTGAAGGCAAAGGGTAAAGGGAATCAATGCTTGGTAATGTACAAGACGCCCCAAGTGGATGCTGTAGTTGTAATAGCTAATACATTGTCAAATTTGCAGTGTAGATAAATCTTTTTTCCTCTTTGAGACCGATATGTTCTTGTGTTTTTAATAGTTACACAATGTTACTACAGTGCTGAAGCCCTGTTTGCCATTGAACTGCAGCAAAGGGGTTGTCACCATTTTTCTTCTTTAGTTTCTTTTCATCTAAGGACTTTGAGATTTTAAAGGGCCCCCCATCCCCAGCTGTTAGAAATCGCAGAATTTTAATTTAATTTGTTAGGCTATACCAATGTAATTTACTTTTCCCATCCGTTGGTAATTAGATACCCTTCAGCCTGGATTGTTTTATGTTCTATTAATTCTAAGCATAAGATTTGGAGATCTGCACATTATTATATAGCTAGTATTATTCACCTACCTGCTAGCTATATGGGAGTATGACAAGTTATTTAAACAAATTAATTAGTATTTTCTATTTTCCTCTGCTGCAAAGGACATCTAGAGGTTGGTGCCAGCTTGGGAGACTTTGAGATGCCATTCTTATCATATCAGTAAGGATTTCAGAAGGGTATGAAACAGGTGCCTGGAAGCAAACCAATAACAGTGAAAATTTCTTTTTATTGCTTTTGATCCCAACCCACTAAATACAATAAAAGCTCTCCTGGGATTAAATATTTCAAATTCCTGAACTGAGATACTTCTTCCTCTCAAATACTCCCTAGAGTATCCCATCATGATAGACAAAGCGTTTATTCCAAAGGCTGAATATTTCAAAATGGAGGGAAATAGCTCTAAATCCAAAGGGGATGTCTGTTTTAGAAAACATGGGACTTTCCCCCCCCCAGCATTTAACCTTTTTACACAAATTATTTTGGAGTGATTTCCAGCTGTGGTGAGAAGTTGAGCCTGTGAGCCTAAACTCTCCCAATCCCAAATCATGCAGTCAGAAAAAAGCAAAAGTATCCAGTGTTCTGCTGCATCTTTCAGTTTCCCCATATGAGAGCTCATCTTTATGACCAGAATTCTTCTGCCGGGGTTACTGTTGATACAGAGCACCAAGCTGGAAAGCAGAGATAAGGCGTGTCATTGCTGTGATTTATCAGATACTCTGGTTCCAACCTCTGCCCCTCCCCTTCCTTTTCTCTGTTGAACAGGTGCCAAAATCCTTTTAGGACTGATTTAGTGAGAGACAGAACGAGTTCCTCTCAGCTTCATTCCCTTTTGCAGCTTAAACAAAATTCTGAAGCATAAAATAAATCTTAATCTTTCCAAGGAATGATGTTAATCTGAGGCTGGATGTTGCCTCAATACTGAGTTCCTGCTGGTTTTGATAACAGCTCATGCTTTGTGAAAATTTAGCATGGATTGATGTCAGCTTGCAACTCACACTCCAGGCTTCCTTGACTAATGGGAAGTAAACAGGGGCTTACATGTGCTTGGGGCTCAGCACCATAAAATTTAAAATGCAGTTCGTGAAGTTCTCAGCTTTTGCCTGTGATTCCTTTTTGTTACCCACTGGGTCTCCTGGAGAAGAAGTGGGTGTTTAGCAAGTTCCTAACTTCTCCACTCAGTCTTCTGTTATTCATTTATTTCCATCCCACAGTCCTAACAAATGCTTTGATTTCAACACCTTCAAGCACAGTAAAGAGACAATTTTACCTATTTGGTTTACAAACAACACTGGCATATAAGTGATACAGAGTGCTACGGCGCAATATAACTTCAGTTTCATTGATATAAGATGTCAGTGTTAGTAGGTTGGTGTAAATGTCACACAGGAACTAGCACAACCACAGTTATGTTCACTATTTATGGTTAAAAAACTATTTAGAGGAGAAAAGTGTCTTAAGAATGTTAGCTGTACATCTGATTTAGACTGCAAAAATGATTTTGTAGTTTGCAGTGATTTGGGAAAATATATGCACTTAAAATTTTGTATTTGAGTCTTCAATTGTCTGTTCAATAATTGCATAATACCGATCAAGTTATATTCTGCTGTCAGATATACTGTCATAAATCTACAATGTTTTCACTGGAAGTACTAAAATTACTTCAGTTTCAATTTTTTTATTAATGAGGTCAGGAGTTTTGACAGTACTTTTCAGTAATTGCAGATTTGAATAAAGCATTCTGTTTTCAGGGCAAGGTTGGGGAGAGGCTTTCATTGAGACAGGCAAGTTTTGGAATGTTGATAAGTGTATGATTGATACCCCTATAATTTTGTTTGTTCTAAGCTTCTGTTTATTTTTGGAATTTGGCTATTTAAGTTTACATGAAAAGAACTGTTCGCTGTGCTTTTGGACTAGATTTATGAGGCTGGAAGACAACATAGTCCATATTGATGTCATTATCTTCAATGCTTTGTCTTCTTGATTGATTGGGGTTTTTTTCCAAGATCTACAGGCTTATTTTGTTTTGTAAACTCACTTCCCATACTAAAGAGACAAGTCAGAGTGGACTACCATTTATTTCCATTATAGCACATTATAGCACTTTCCATTATAGCACAAACCACATGGATAAGAGACTATGCTGTAAGATCTGCCAGTAGCACTGCTCGATCAGAGTTCATTTAGAGTGATGCTGGCCCTGTGAATCATAATGTCTCCTCAGCCGAATGGGAGAACTAACCGTGTCTGCAGCAGCATCATATATCAACTTAAAGAGGAAAGAACGTTGCTGCAGAACCACAGTTCCAACCAGCAGCACCACTTCACAAAAAAGTAATCCTCTGGCATTAATTTCTTGTCAAGGCTAGTGATGGGTTGCATTTGCCAAGTAAGATGTGCTCAGCTGAACTGCAGTTATCTTGGAAATGCAGTGCAGTATGTCACTTTTTCTTTCTTTTTTGAAGAATACTGCGTGTTGAAAGTGTCGTTCTGTGAATACTTGCTGTAAATTAAGATAACTATCCTCAGAAGTGAGACATTGATCTTGGCTTCTAAAATTCTTAGACTATGCAATTCTAAAGAATTTTGCTCCTTTAGGTATCTATAAATCCATTTTCTACATGAAGTGACTTTTCCCTTTTGAGTTCCAAAATTATAATCCAAAGTCCATTCCTACACTGCCCTGGACTTTATTAGCCTTTAAAGCCGCCTCTATTAGCTGTTAGAGGCTTTAAACATGTGTTTAATGTGAATTAGGAATTGCTAAGATGCTTTATGTAAACAGAACCCAAAACAGTTGCAGGGGCATTTGTTTAATATAGATTTTCTTTCTGAGCACGTAGCATTCTAATGAGTGTAGTCTCATTTTACAGAGGGAAGGCCAGGATAAGGGAGGTAGTTGTTCTGCCCATGGGTATATGATGAGCTGTCATCAGCACCAAAGCTCAGGAGTGGTGTCTTTAATGCCATTACTGAGCCAGTAGATTTTCACTTCTCTTGCTTGTGATGTTCAGATCTCCTGATGACTGAATGCAGACTGAAAGTTACAACTCACTAACCTGGTAACTGAATTTCCTTCTCGCAGGAGGCAAAGTGCTCCTTTGGGATCCAAAGAAAGGTGGAAAGTTAGACTCAGAGAGAAGGCCTACAAAAAAAATCGGCTTTTAAAATAACTTTTATGTCATTCACTTTGTTGGTTTTTTTCTCCACATGAAATAATATTTAGGGATTATTCCTAAGAAAATATTTTTGTCTGCAAAAATATAATTTCCCTTGTTCCCATTCAAATGTCAGGCAAGATTTATGGGGAAAACATTCTCAAACTTTTATTAAAAAAAGATGTCCTCATATTACTTCTACTCTTCTTTGCATTGGAGAAGGGCATGTAGGTGGCTGCTAAAAAGAAAGCTGTTATTATACGTTCCTCAAAAATCTCTCCAGTTAATTGATGAAAAATATATCCTCTGGATCTTGCACGAAATACATATAGGGAGATGGAGGCAGTGTGCATACTGACATATTAACCATCTAAACTCATTAGAGGTTGTTTCCTAATGTGTAAATGATACTTTTTCTTCCTCTGGCATTCTATATGTATAGTTTGAAAAAATATCATGAGTATCAGGATACCTTCTATGATACAAAGTTTTAGAAAAATGCTTGAATTAATTTATTGTTAAGTGGCAGGCTATCTGAATTTATTCTCATTTACATGGGCTGAAATAAAAACTCATTCTTTTAAAATAATTTTAAGTTCAAGAAGATCCTTCCTAATTAACTGAAGAGTTCACAGATTCATAGAATCATGAAGTAATTCAAGTGTTCAGGTCTGGTTTGGGTGAGGGTTTGAGCAATCTGGTCTAGCAAAATGTGTCCCGGCCCAGGGCAAGGGGGTTGAAGTTAGATGACCTCTAAGGTCCCTTCTAACCTAAACTATTCTATGATTCTACGATTCTTTCATTTCCCTTTTTAAAGAAATAGACAATTATCTAATTTTGGATTTCAACAGTGATTAAAACAATAAGATGATGTTGGGAAATTTGTGTCTAGTAGCAGAGACTTTTATGCTTATTTTCAAATGAACACTATTTTATTACTAAAATTATTTTATTTTTAATGCATTTACATTATTAGGAGCTATATTCTGTGTCACAGTTAGCCCTTTCCTTCACATTCTGAAAAAGAAATTCTGTTTCAGTTTCTCTAGGGTTTTATCAAATGACGCTGCCAGAGAAAAGAAAATTAACACAAAAAGTCTGAAGTAGATATTACACCAAATTTGACTTTTTCTCGATGAGAGGAAAAGATAATTTTTTTTTCTGATGGAATAAAAGCCACTAAGACATTGCAGATAACCTGTGAGCATCCAAACTATTACCTTAAATAATTTATTCCTAGTTAAGGATCGGATGTTACTGGTTATTCTCGATGATACAACTTCAACACTGCAAAATGATACTTCATTTAGGCAACCCAGTCTATTACAGGTTGATGCTAGGTGTACAACAAGGTAAGAATCTGAGTGCTTTTCATGAAGTGAAGAGGAACATAAGAGTCTTCCTTTTTTTCACTTTCTTCCCATCCAGTTTAGTAAGAACAAAGACATGCTTCTCTGAGTAAAAACATTACATTAGTTTTCCTTTTATTTGCAAAAATATCATCTATTTTATACTTGAAAATGTGGTTCTGTACTGAATTCATTGACTTGATTGTTCATCAGCTTATGACAGGAGACTATCAGTATTTTGAAGATCACCCCTGTCACGCAAATCTGAGATAACAGAGCTAATGAGATTTAGATATGGTACTCTAGAGAAAATATGTACTGGAGGGCACCTGGAAACTCTGGATAGTTGCTGTGGAAGAACTTACCTTGCTGAAGTATTGGGACGCTGGTGTGTTAAGCACTAGACCCGGGGGGAGGAGAAAGATAATGATAACTGAGGTCTTTCATGTTTGTTTATAATGGCACTAACAGGATGTGCCATTATAAGTGCAGGGTGCTTATTTTTTTTCTTTGCTGGATCGTGTCTCCTTTTTTTTTTTTTTTTAGGATTGCTGTTAAAATACGTATAACTTTTGAATCTATGAATTTTTAAAAACTAGTTTTTACAATCAGAAAAGCCTGGAATCCCCTGTGGGTTTCAGTGGAATTATGGATGAAGTGTACTACTGCTGGCTGAGGGACAGAAGTCTGACCTGCTGCAATGTGTATCTGTACACAGTATACTGTACAGGTACCCAGTATGTTTTTCCTTTCTTTTTAAAATAGAAATTATTTTTTTAAACTGTAATCCCTATTCTTCAATTTTAGATAGCTGTTGAGTGTCTTCTTACATTTTTGTTAATCTTTTGTTATTTTAGATTTGCATTGTCTGGTAACCATGACTAGGGCAAAGCTACTACATGGGTGCTTCATCCTTTGTAACATTTTATTATGTTGAATTACTCAGTGTCAATAAAGAACAAAGATTAAAATGAAGAAGAAATTACCTGTGTGGTTCTGTCTTAACCTTCAATAGCAGAAACACAGTAGTCTGATCTTATCAATGAGTTCATTCTTGGAATAGACTGTGAAAAGGTTAAGCCTTTTAAGCATAGCCAGCACACAGAGGTGCTTATATGCATCTCCAATTTAAAAATCTCTTTCCTGAAGGTCCCATGTAATTAATAATCTAAGCAATTTATCGGGAAAAATAAAAATATCCTCAGAAAATTCTGACTGCAGAAATTCAAGTAGCAAACAGGAAGAATTCCATCCTCTAAAGGTACCTTCAGAGATCTTTTCAATTTATTTTACCTTAAAGATATGTTTCAAAAAGGCAAATAATTTCTTCATAAAGCAATTATTCTACTGAATACGAGGAATTCATTGGCAGAAAGAATGATGGATGTATTTTGATTAAAATCACTGCAGGATCTTTAATATTAAACACATTCTTTGCAGTACACTATTGTACCTATTACAAGTATATTGTATGGAGAATTATACTTTTTTCTCAAACTTTTAATTATGTTTGAGGCTTTCCTGTCTGTTCATTTTATTTCTTTATTGAAAAAAATGCTACCATCTGAATGGTATGGCTACACAGAAAGTATATGGATTTAAATACAACTTCAGCCTTAAAAAAATCATTTTATTTATCAGCACAATGTTACTATTATTAGGCTCAAGACATTAGAAAAAGGAAGATATTTTTCTTATTAATTACTTGTGCATTTTATTGTGTCTGTTTATGAAACATCATGTTTTCCTGAGAAATGGCTGTGTCTTAAACTCTGACGGAATCCAGAGGTTATGTGTTTCTGTGGTAATTGCCCATGTGGAAAAATGTGGTGGACTTTGGATACAAAGTAGTTATAACATCTTAAAGCAGAAGCAAGATAAAACCCTTCATCTGCAAGGATCTTTCTGTTATCATTGCTGCCTAATTTTCAGTAATTCCTTTTTGCTCTGAATTCTAACTCTCAAACTAAAATTGGCCCATATCCCTTGATCATTAATTCCAAGTCGCGTGTGAAACAGTTAAGAGGGCTGGAAACAGAAAATCTATAATACAGCTATAGCAAGGTTCCTCTAGATTCATAAAATCTGTTCTTCTTCAGGCAGTTTTTGTCTATAGGCCAAGTGTTTTACCAGTGCATCTGGACCATTTCTGATTATTGTGCTGTAATTCAGCATTTCCCTGGGGTTGTCTGGTCTCTCCACTGGGATGACACCATGAATAGAGTGTTGTGTTTTGGTTAATCTGGCAGCCATTTTAAATAGCACAGTGTGGGACAGAGGTTTAAAAAGAGACAACAGAATTTGATCTATTAAAACACTGGGCCTTCCAGTGTTTTAATAGCACTTTTTGTTACAAATTTTGCATTTAGGCCTAAAGCAGCACTTTTGTTGTAGTAACAGATGTCTCTCCAGACACGTGCTCATATTTAAATGGAGTTGGCATAATGTAGTCTTCTTTCAAAAGAAGTTTAACGGAAGAGAACTTTTTTTGGCTGCGCAAATTAATTGAACAGTTATAAGAAGATGGATCACTACTTTGTAATAATTACAGTTGTGCTTAGTATAATTAATATTCTGAATTAGAACTGGTATGAAGTAGCATTATTCTTTTGCACACTTAAGGTATGCTTGTAGCACTAGATTTGTCTGAGTAAACAATGTCGTTGCATTACCAGAGACAGAGGGTCCCAAGACCCTCTGTCTCTGGTAATGACTTTCAAGAGCAAGAACTTTGCAATTCTGAGCTTCACTGAGGTAACACTTAAATAACAACCTATGAGAACTAACATCAAATAAGTGTATTACTCATAACCTGAGTCGATTTGCTTCACTATGTTATTCCTCATAATGGAACTAGTAGTGTGAAAGATACATATGAGACAAGTAGTACACACCAGCAATTTCTTCCAAACCTTATCTGAACCTGCTGGTGCATGAGTTTATGAAGAAAAAAATAATCTATTCATAGGAAATAATTGCAAAAACTTTGATCATTTTACTCTCTAAAAGAACTGTGACAATTTTTTTAAATTGTAAGAAAAAGTGCCCATACACAAAATTTCAACAGTAAGTACCCTATGAGTGGAACTCATTTCCATTTCAGTATGGAAATAACTCCAGTAAATTTATTTCTCACAAAAGAATTATCAGAAAATTATATAACAGGGCTGGTTCAATACAATTAATACCTGATTAAGTGCTTCAAGTAACAATCCTGATGTCAGACATGGTCCATGAAAGCACTGTTGGTGAAGCCTATAGTAATAGTGGTTATTCCACTCATGTCAGGGGATATGCTGCCCATTCCATTTCCCAGAAGCAGTTTTGTGATAAGATGTACTCTTCAAGGGGAAGATCATCTTGTGACATCCCACAGGGTGTGTGAAACGTTGGAGTCAGAAGCATACAGTGAAAGAGTTCTGGAAGAATGTTTTAAAATAGGATGCATTATAATTTTGGTGGGTATGATAACTAAGACTGTCACTAAATTTGGCAAAATACTTGGATAAAAGGGGGAGATATGATTTATGTTCAGCTAAAGAAATCAAGTAAAGGGTGGCGAAAGGGCAGAAAGCATAAGAAAATTCTTTAGACTAGAGTACATGGGTTGAACAAACAACATATTTGTCTTTATTTGCATATTACTAGTAATAGCTGAAAAATAGGCTGCACCATCTCCTTGCTTCTGCTAATACCCAGTGTGAAAGCTCTGAGGAGCAGATAGCTCTTGTCAAGGAAATTTGGGTGGCCAAGAAAAGAGTGTGTAACGTAGAGCAAACCCTGCAAGACAAAGGTGGCAGTAGTGTGAGACTGTGGCAAGACATCACAACATAGATTTCTCATTTTAATGTGTTTCCATCTAGGGAAGGTCTGTGAGGACCTTTCAAGTACCACATGTGTGTGTTTCCATAGTTTTATTCTCTACCTTATGGCTAACCTTCTTCATTTTTTCCATTCTATTACAAACCCACAGAGAATAATTTGTATGGTAATTTTTGTGAATTAAGTATCCTGGGAGATAGATTAACATCATTAAACTATTAACACGTTTAGCACTCCTGTTGCCAAAAATGGAAGGCTAATTTTACTCCATTAATTTCTTGTGAAATGCTTTGCTTTTTTTTTTTTTGTAGCGACCACAGCTGTCCAGTTTATTCACAGGTCCATGTAGATATTTCACTTTGAGTCTTAGAAAATATACTCAGGTTGTATAAATTTAGAACTACTTGCATGTGAAAATGGTTAGAATATTTAGAAAGAGTACTTAAAATAAATATTTTTAGCAATAGCGTAGATAGCTCTTACTCTCCTAAACAAGACTTAATTCATGAATTTAAGGATTCTGCCTTGGTCCACCATGATCACTACCAATAAGCACAATCATCTCATCCTTTTTTGCATAACATTATTAGATTCAGCAGAACTGTTTGGCTGAACTATCAGGTCAAAATCTAGCTCTAACTCTGCTAACCATTAGATGATTTTGTACTTAAGAGGATTAAGTTCTTTCTTGCTTAAAACATTAAACTTTCTTTCATGATCATGTAATTGTGGCAGCAGGCACATCTTCACCTCATATTTCATCTTTAGTCTTTCTATTAATCATATTACATTTCCAATTAAGTTCTACTTATGAATTTGTTTCAGTGTGGTTCTTAGGGGAATCAGTAAATGTGCTTTATAATTAAGTGCTCAAATATTAGAATTTAATAGTTTGTAATTAGAAGGTTTTAAAATTAGAAATCTGTCTTCCTATACAATTCGAGGAGGTGAAATCTAATTTACATCTTCACCTGAAGGAAAATTTATAAAATGAACTAAACTAAAGCAGTGAAATACATTTTTAATTAAAGGGAGGAAACTGCTAATGAAGTGCAACTTAGGAACATAAACTAATACTGTATAACATCATATAGTTTCTTTATGTTGTAGAATGAAATACAGTGGTTTAAAAAATTAGAAACATTACTTAAAGCAGTGAATTTCAATTTGCCATATGAAGCATCCCACAGCAGAAGTATTCCCATTATCTTCAGTCTCATTATAGAGATGAATATGTACCTCCTCAACCACTTGAATAAGGACTAATAATATTTGCATTGTTCAGTGGCCTGCATGGTGCCATGCAAATAGATACTTGATACTGAATGTGTCTGGGTGTATGTCTATCCGTGAATATTTTCTGAGGCGTCTTATGAATGTTATGGGTGGTCAGGGTTGTGTACACAGTCAGAAATCCTGTTTTCTCCTTCACTGAAAGCTCACTGCAAGCAAAATGCTGATTCTGTGGGAAAACCAGCATAAATTCTACATGGCATATTGACTAGGAACAGGTATTGAATTGCAAGCTCCAGCACTCAAAGAATGATTTTTCCCTACTAGCTAAGAAAAGAGTGCTGAGTTAAGACCAGTACTAGCAGGCCTGGTTTAAGATGTAAGTAAAACAGGCAATTGCAGTAGCATATTGATGGGACTGGCCTTTAGGAAAACACTCGTGGTATTTTTATGTCCGACCTCAGCTTGACTCTGCAGAGACAGCACCATGAGGATCCCAGAATACATGGTTGTTACTGGGCACAGAAGCTTTTCTCAGATCTGAAGCCTGAGTAGATGCTGAGCCATCTTGATCCATTCTGAGCAGGCTACTTATCCATGAAAAAATACCTGGATGTGCAGGCTCAGTTGAAGACATGAGTATTTTTTGGCAGCCTGCCTGAGAATTAGGATATCAGGTCTCCAGTGTATCCCTGCAAGTAGGTCTAGACACTGCCTGAAGCATTTTCTCTGTGTTGCTTATGACCCTGAGGGAAAATAAGCTTCAGAAACAAGCTCTTTATTTATGTGTCCTAGTAAGAGGACTACAGATCTTGCTCCAGCTTCTGCTTACCCTCATTGCTGCTGTAAGGAAAGGTGTACAGAAAAAGGTGTCTATGGCAGGGAGAATGGAGTTCCTGAAGACTTGTTCTTCCCTTCTGCCTTGCATCCCCTCTACCAGGGAGGGCAGTGGTACAGCATTGCCATAGGATTGGGACTGCGTGGCAAGGACCCCATGGTAAAGAAGGCTCTGGATGAGGCATATGTGTAGGCTCACATTTGGTTATTTAAGTAGAAGGATGGGTTTTATTTTGTCAGCTTGAGATGCAGACAGGGATGTCATGGGGGAGCCATCCTCCCTTCAGTATTGAATACCTCTTCAGTATTGTCTGAGCTATCCAGAAAGGGGCAGCCAGTCCTGAGATTAAGCAGGGAGCCTGGTACAACAGAGACAGAGAAGGTACCTTGGCAAAGAGGTATGGCTTAAACTCCACTTAAGTCTTCCAAGCAAGGGTCCATATGAGCCTTAAGGCCTTTGTAGGCCATGAATAGACTTTTCAGACTGCTAAAGTTTCTCTGCTGTGATTTTTTAGCAAGCAGTGTTATTTTTATCATTATTTAGCACAGTTTGAGATTTGTACAAGAAATACCTCACAGAATGTTGTTTGCTTTGGAAATCTGACCTGTCTTTACCTCAGTTTCCTTATCCTCTGATGGCACCCCTGCAGCACCTCTACTTTTCATCAGTCTGACTGTGGCTAGCCATGCATGAGTAGTGGCTGATGAGACAGGCAGAAAGTCCACACAAGTATCAAAACAAGTTGGTACATTCATGACCTTTGTCTTCTTGCTTGTGCCATGTTGACATATTGAGGGTACATCACTCATATATCTTTAAACAATTGGATCATTTAAGGAAGCTCTTGCGTTTGCCAGCTTTGTGATGCACAAGTGATATGTCTGTAATTGTAATTATATCAGTATGTAATATTTCACCTCATAGTAAGCTGCATTAATGTAAACTGTAAACTGGGTCACAAGTTCTGCTGAAAATAGTCTTCTATTAATTACTTTGGCGGTGGTGGTGGTGGTTGTGGTTGTTTCTGACAGTTTGTGATCCAACATTACTCTGTGCTTTTTGGCTAACCAAACTGACATTTTCCAGTGAATTATAGATTGAAAATTCAGTAGTGAGTGATGCTGACTGTTTCAGTGAGAAGATCCACTGGAACACCACAGTGATACGGATCGCTGTCTATGATAAAAAATCGCTTTTGTATTATGCCCTTCATTAATATTTCAGGATTCAGACAGTAAAGGGAGCAATTTATCTCAGTATAAGTTAGAATACTGTTTAATAAGATTTTCTGAGGAGACAAGATTAATGTTAATGTTTTTTCATTGATGGGAAAATAGTGTTAACATTAGTAACTCACTTTTTCTACTAAACGAACAGCATTTGTTTTACAGCTATTCAGAAAAACAAGGTTAAACTGAAAAAAAACTTGGACGATAAACAAGGTCAGGCCTATAAAAAATAAAACATGAATCTGTTTTCCTAGACTAAAATCTTATTAGAATGAATATTCTGCTGATCAAAATGAAGGTGATGAAGTCTATAAAGCTGTTCAAGCAGAATAATTCAACTTTAGTATCTCCATTCCAGGAAGTGGCTATTTCTTTTTTTTTTTTTTATAGTCTCAAACAGGGAATTTGAAGCTCATCTAATTAAGCTTCAAGTTTTCTGTGTTTTGTAGTCTCCTTGATTCTAAAAATAATACATGCAACTTCACTTAGCTTCTCAAGTTTTAAGGAATAAATGAGTTTGGTACAGTGTTTCCTGAAGGTATATTGTGCAAAGTCTATATTCAAGAAAACAATATATTTGCTGTGCTTGGGTAAATGCTTCCCACTCAGAATGTATTTGGGTTTATTAAGATGATACACAGACATGAATGTGAAATATTTGGTTCCTCTGAGATTGCTCATACACAGCTAAGGACTTTTCTATATTACAACAACATACAGGCTGATGCTTAATATGGCACTGTTGTACTGATAATATTTTCATTAAATCACAAAAAAGGTTTGTATCAATTCATGTCTAAATTAATCTACATCATATAGTGTACTCTACAGATATGTACAAGAGTAATTATGAGTGCAATACCTTTATGCCTACGAGTATGTATACAGAAAGAGTATGTTCAATACCAGCATTCCTAAACTTTATGTCAGTCCACGTGCTTATATCCACACAAACACCATAACCAGGGCAAAGCTCTGGCATAACAGGAACCTTTGTGATTGATGATTTCCCATTCTAAATTGTTCTGTGTTCATATGCAAATGATATAATCTTTACATTGCCTCAATACTGCTGAATTTCTGGACTACTAGTCAATGTTTTTTCTGCCTCTATGAATATTTAATTAACTATGGAAGGAAAATAAACTAAAATTGCAGAAATAGGAAGGCAAATAAATAAACTGGTGGTAGTAAATCATCCTGTCTACATTTTTCAGGGAAACCAAATTTAATTTTGATTTTTTTTATTTCTCAAATGTATTTGAGAGTATTTGGCTACTCTCAAGAGTATTTGGCTACGAAATTCCTAGATATACATGCAAAAATAGTCCTTTCTTATGAAGAACAAAATATGGCTAAAACAGTGGGAGGAAATAGCTCTCTCAACATTTCTTGGTTTTGCTCTTGCTTATTTTGAATAAGGAATGAAAAATATCAGGACAAGTATAACACAGCTGTGAAAGTGAACGTTAGACACAACTCAACACATAATGTCTAAATATTTCTTTCACTCCAAATGTTCATCCCTCCCTGAACACTGTTATGAGCTTATCTGAGGCAGAATCTTGCCTGTAGCCAAAAGAGTGGTTGGACATCACTTGGGCTGATCACATAAGCATGGTCCACATGGTCTAATATATAGAAATGTAATTTTGTGAGTACTGTTGCTGTGCTCTATGATGAAGCACATAAGTGTTAAAATAATTCTGAGTATTCAAGGTTCTTGGTGTTTTGCTAGTAGATGCTAATTTCCTTTATAGTTTTGTACTTGCATTTAAAGATTCTGCTGTCCTGTAGAAATATCAAGAGAAAATAATTTACTGGCCAGTCCCTTTGAGTCTGTTATTTCTGCACATAGAATCCGTGTACTTATGGATTCAAATTAACAGTTTATTATGCTAAGAATCTGAAGAGGGGTATCATGGTATCAGAGAGATATGTGAAGTTTTCTCTAGTAGGGATATCAGCTGACTTACTTATACCATGTCTACTGAGCTTTAAGTTAAATTTCAGCTCCTCTAAGATGGAGTCAAAGCTCTTGAAAAATTCTAATCATGGTTGTCAGATTGATGTTTGCTTGAAACAAACACCAGCAGTAAACATGGCCTGAAACATTTATTCAGGGAATAAAGCATAACATTTACACAGAAAGAGGGCAGCATTAGAGTGAAGAGAAATGATCAGAGCTGACCTTTGGCAAGCAGTACAAATTTCTAAGTATGGATGCCCCAGTCAAATAAATGAGTTTCCAGAACAGTTAATTCTTTATGAAAGAGAAAGTCAGACAGAGAAAATATGCTATTTTAATGTATTAAACAAAAATGCCAGATTTCATTTTACCAAAAAAGAGTTAAGAAAAGTAATTGATGGACTGCTAGAAATACTTTAGAAGTATAAACCTAAAGTCAAATTACTTAAAAAACTGGTAGCAAACTATTGATGAAGGAAGAGTAATTACATTGACTGAACTAGAGATCCTTGATTCAAGACATTTTTTTCTTAAAGTCTCACTTAGACTTTGGGTGAATGTCTTTGGGTAAATGCCTTCTTCCTCTATCTGTGAGAAGTAGGAATAGCAGCAAAACCTTTTATTATTACATTGTTTGCATAAGGTATTTTGGTTTTGTGTTTTGGATTTTTTAATGGTCAGCAGTGTTCTACGGATCAGGGAGCCTTTTCACCGTACAAATCTGTACTGAGTATTGCAATTTATGCTCCATATGAAATGGCTTTGCTACAAATGTGAATTTTGTCTCATATGAAGTGACTTTGCTGTAAATCTGACATTAGTATGAGCCAGTCAGCTTGCCAGATTGCTATTAGTTTGTAATAAACATTTAGAAAAATGAAGCATCATTAAAGGAAATCAGCTGTTTCATGTAGTTACTGCATATTTATAGACACTCTGCTTAAATGAATTAGTTAGTCCCTGATTGGGAGAGGTACACTGTATCTCCACTTCCTGGCATCTTTCCATTTTGTTTCTTCTTGTGCTATTTTCTACTGTAATGACATCCACAAGATAAAATTAATATTTTTAAAACCACACGGTATAATGCAAAGTGATTGTAATACTACTACAATGTAGCCATTCCGCAGTATTTGTGCACACAGAAGACAGTTAACTTATGATGATTAGCTTCTACTCAAGTAATATTATCTGTTGATTAAAGAACAATCATTATGCAAGCTGTGTTACCCAGTCAAGAAAAGGATTTTCTGGTTATTGCTTCACCTCATAATTTAAGGCAGAACTGACTGCTTCTCTGTGATTATATAACCAGAAACTAGCAGTAAGACTGAGGTTACATTAGTAGTTATTTACTGCTGTGATTTTCATATAATTCCAAACCTTTTTATGACGCTTGCCTAGTTGAGCACTGGCACTGATAGTCTTCTCTAAATTAATATGTCAATCTAGATGAATTTTTTTTGTCAAACCTTCAGTTTTGTTTTTTGGTGCCAGTAAAATAACTTTCTGCTTTGTCAAAGGGTTACGCAGGACAGCAATTTAAGAAACACTTAGATGTTCTTTAAAACATTTTGCGTGTAAATATCCATAATTTGCCCAGCCATCTGTCAGTTGTGTACCTTTATGTATAAAGAACATTGCAGAATAGATAATATCAACTCATTAGAATGAAGGTGAATACTTCTGAGGTAACAATTAAGGTTGGTTCACAACAGTAGGCATAACAGGCTTTTCATAAGGCATCCAAAATTCTGACTCTTAGAACAAGCAGTTGAATTAATTCTTTAAAATACAATGATCATCAGAAACTGGGAGCTGCAATTTAAAAGAGGCATTCAGCATAGCTGGAGATTACAGGAACACAGACTCAAATGCATATGACCTTAGAATGTCACTTGTCATTCTTTTGCTAAACAAAAAAGTATCGTAAAATGTAATAGAACTTTGGCTCAGAGCATCAATTCCACACGTTTACAAAAGGTTCTTTGGATGACGACATTCCTCAAGTAAATCGGAGTTGCCACAAGAAAATTTCAAATGAGTGTCAGACATTGATGAGAGTTTGATCCAAGAGAAAAGATCAGGTGAGAATTAAGCAGGATTTTCAAGGAAGTTAACACAAGAATAAATGGCTAATACTTCGCAGTATCATTATATAATGCAAGTTAATGGATGTCTCTGATGCACTTGTGGTCAAATATCAATGTAAATTCCCAACCAAACAATTGTAGGTCTTAAATAATACTGGTAGGTATAACAGCTGTTGGTTGTAATGATTATATGACCAGCATTTTTTAAGTGTCATTTAGTGCACACTAAAGCCTTTGGGCATCCAGCAACCCTTCAAAAAAGCTAGGAGTGTGCAAATGATACTCTGACTCAGTATATTGTCTTTTCTAGGTGGTGTCATATCTATATTTGGAATTTCGTAGTATACACTAAAAAACAAAGCCCAGAATATTAGGGTTCATATGCTAAATAAAAGAATCGAAGTATAATGGCTAATGAGAAATATTTTTCTGGACAGAAGAACAAATCATGTGAGTAGCAATATTTAGCAACAATGTAATGCTTTTATCACCATCAGATTAATAATCAGTTTCATCAGACTTTTCAGAAAATTAATATTCACATGAACATTTTAACATTGCTGCTTTATGTTAAACTGCACTTTTACATTGCAACTTTAATAATGAAGTTGTTTATTAGACCAAGGTGCAGTATTTTTAGGACATCCTTCTCACAGATACATGACATTGTTATGGAGCAGAAAGTTTCATGCAGTGCTCTGACCGTTAGGCTATGCCAATTATTTATGTTCCTGGGTTGCCAATGAACAGTTTAATTTAAAACTAACCTCATTGCTCCTTATCCCAGATAGCAGGGGTAGGATTGGAGTGCTACTTGGATGGTAGGTGCCTTTTCTGTGGAGTATAGTTATAGTCCACAGCAAATCTTGGACAAAGTACTGTAGTGATGTGACATTTTTGCAAATCACAAAGCAGATTCTTAAATCAAACTTGTCCTTGATGATCACTTGATATGTTAATAGATTAGATTTTAGCTTCCCTTAGACTGCCTAATAAATGCTTCTTTTGTGCCTAGCCTTTTTCACCTACCCGTGGGATTATTATAATACTCTAATAAAACATCAGGCATTTGCAGTTTATTCCTGGAGGGATTTGACTCTTATTTTCATCTCTTCCTGCCAATCAGCAGCCTCATATTAAAAAGTAATTAGATTATCCTCTAGGACTCTTCCCAGTCTTCACTGACTGCATATAAATTCAAGGACTCAAGTTTGCTAAAGGACTCTGCTTGATAGATTGTCAATGCAAAAGATGGCAAAGCTCTGAAACAAAACACTGCAAAGGTATTTCCTGGAAAAAAATTAAATTAATTTTGTTTGGCCTTTTTTGCTTGCAATTTCTACTTCTAACAAACTTTTTCTCTGAAACATGGCTAAAACAAAGACAAAGCACTTTTCCACTCCTGTGAATTGTTGATACTAAATGTGCATAATAGGAATAGAATCTTATACCTGAATTCAAAACTGAGTTCCTTTTGGCTAATACATGATAATTACCTGCAGATACCTGTGTAATTCAATTTATCTTCATTAATGATAGGTAGCTATATGAGATAACAAAATTATAGGTTCATTTGGAATGATTTGCTGGGGGTTTTTTTGTTGTTGTTGGTTTTTTTTTTTACTGCAAAGCTTATGAAAAAACATATCCTGCTGTGTTTTGTTAAGTGGTAAAACCCTACTTCCCCCATAAAAGCAATGGCTATGAATCATGCACACAGAAGAAATTTTATTCCGTAAGAACTTATTGTTTTTGCAAGTCACATTTCTGACTGAAAATGCAGGTTAAATGCATCATTACCAATAATTATGGTGGAACGATACAAGTTTAAACATAAAAAGAGGTGCCCTAGAGGTTTAAAACAAACAGAAAAACTAGTTAAATTAGTATTCATACCCTGCATAAAGGCATTTAAAAAGGCTTGACCACTGTTTAAATTAGGTTAGACATTGGGTCACTGGTATGTCGCCTAAGCTAAAAGTGATCTAAATTAATCTGTGTTAAGAGCTTGTATGAGCTTAAAAGATCCAGTTAAAACTCTTGCAACTTTTGTTCTGAAGTCAGAGGCATACAATCAGAAAACAGGTAGCCCTTAAAGACCTATAGTTAATCTTCCTTTTTCTCCTAAATAATCCCAAATTGTTCCTTTAAATAACTTTTTTTTTGTCATAAACTAGTCCATAATTCATCCTTATGCAGTTATACTCCTATTTATTTACTTTCTTGTTGCTTCTGGTAGTTTTGTAGATGTTTTAAAATTGTCTTCTTTTCAGTTTTAGCCAGTCATTACAAGATATATTTAAAAAATCTTTATTTCATAAATACCTCCAGTTCCTTGATTTTTTAACCAATTTTTCCTTGTTCTATTTTCGCAATTAGAAATTTTCTACTATGGAGAAAGAACAGGAACAAAGTTTCTAACAGATTAATATTTCCAGATATTTATAGGCTTTTCTTATGTTTTACACCTGACACTTAACAATTCCCAATAATGCTGTTTAAAAAAATAGGGTTTTTTTTAGTTATTGACTAAAATGTTTAGAATTTTTGTGGGAAATGAATTTTCCATCAGAGAAAAGGTGCAATTGTTTAAAAAAAATATGGAATTAACTAAATGGAATGGGCAAAGAGTTTTTGGTGGCCCTATTATTTTGAAACTCAAGTAAATTACATTAAAAATGTTTTGTTTCAGCTTTTTTTAGCTCTATGTACTCTTTCCTTACCTTGTTCTGTTCTTAGCAGGCACTGAAAATAAAACGAAAATTTCTGTCTATGTTGTGTATTACAACGTTACTATTGAATTTAAAAATATTTTCTGGAGAAATACTTCTTTTTATGTTCCCAATCTCTTGTGTTTTGTTGGGTGACTTGGAAATAGGACTACACATAGAGAAATATATAGATTTAAGAAAGTGTATGGATTACTGCTTACTTCTGTGCTTGAAATATGTACCTTATGCTTGCAGAGCATTGGAAAGAAGAAAGATTGAAGGCTCAACCTTAGGACATGCACTCAGTATGGCATGAATCAGGGATACAGAGATGCTGTCCTTTTTTTCTCTGAAGTTTTCAAAACAAACTGGTGTCTCAGCTATTATTTTCTTTTCTATATGTACACAGGACCTTCTCTACCTTTCTCATGCTGAAAGCAGCAACAAAATAAAATCCTGAACTTCTTTTCCTGCTGGTAACTGGGAACCAGAGCAAAGGCTAAAAACTACACTTAGGGTATAGAGAGCCAATGGAGGGGTTACTTGGCTTTTGTGGAACGGCTTTCCATGGATTCTGATGTAACAGTACGCAACTCACAGGCTACCAGTTTCTAAAGATTTTGTATATTGTTTTATTATTCTTAAATTCTCAGCTGTTTGATGTAAACAGTATGTTATAATAGCATTAAAGTGATTTTATTTTTAATGGATGTTGAACTTTGAAACCAAGGTGTAAGACTGGTGTAAGGCTTCTGTAGAAATATTTACAATTATTTTAAATGTATTAAGACAAGGTCACTTACACTGTATTTGTAGATATTTTTCATTTAAAGTTGTGACTTTTCCATTTGAAAGCATTAGTTTCCTTGCTCATAAAAATGTTCTGCATATCTTTTAAGACCATGAATTCCTTTTAATGAAAAGTTTTATTTCATTTTAAAGAAATTGATACTTCAGCAAATTTTACCTATTAGTTTGCCTTTATTACTCATTTGGCATTTAATACCTGTCAGATTAAGAAAAAAGCCTTATTCAATTATTTATAGCAGTCTGTGTTCATGTCTAGTAGGTAGGGAAACAACCTTTCTCACGGACAAAATTCTTCCGATATTATTCATAGTAGAAGAGCATCGGCTGGGAGAAAAGATGACTGTAGAGTCTTAAAAACTACCACACACTCTGCAAAGACTTGTATTTTAATAATTTCCAGCAACAGATTATTTGTTTTAAGCTTCACAGGTGGTGTCATCAATGGAGGCAGTAATGTAGAAGCCAACAGCTCTCATCCTGTTGCCGGGCTTTGAATGGCGCCTTTTAAAAAAAGCCCAAGAAAGGCATTTTTTGGCCAAATTGCCTGATTTACCCAAGGTCCATGCCACATGCTGTCTAGCCATAAAAGAGAGAGAAATTGTTCCCAATCATCTGATAAAGTAAGGTACAAATATGCTTTTAGATATTTTAATTATTATTCTGTAAATAAGTTGACATATCAGCCAAAATTTATTAGAAACAAGTTCCACTGAACTGCACAACATATTATGCCAAGCAATAATTTAAACACTACATCTTGAAGCTGAACCACTATTTTTAATCACTGAGATTCATATGATGCATTTGAAGGCATATAAAAAGAAGGGGTTTTTTTTCCTTCACGGCTGTGTTCCTTAGATAGCTTGCTTAGGATACAAAGCATATAGTTTCAACTACTTAAAGAAGCTTAATTGGGAGAATCTAAGGACAAAACCAGAGCTCTATGTATGGCCTTTCCTTTCGAATTAGATAGTTTCTTCCCATCCTCTATCTTTTTATTAAATTAGTATTTGCTCTGTGTTATGCTTGTAAAAAAAGTAAGTTAAAATTATTTTTGGCACTGATACATTTCAGCTGTAAAACTTCAAGCTGGATATCTTTGAAAATCATCTGTTTTCTGTGAACTCAAATTATTTGATCTGCAAATGCCACCAAGAGGCTCTTGTAAATTGTTTGCTTTTTGGTAATCCTGTCTTTGTTGTGCTTCTGCTTATGGACATGTTGCTCAAATTTGCCTTTATTATATATTTCCCAAATAGCACCCAAGCTTGCTTAAAAAAGGAATTGGTAAAGATGAAACTTTTAAAATTTATTTTGAGGTTAAAAAAATGTATTTTTATTTATTTCAGCATGCATGAAAACTGGAAAAAAACCAAAACAGTTTATCTTATCTTTAACTGCTTCTGAATAATAGAATGAATTTTTGCATGATTACTTCAATAGCAGATGGTAATGCTTCCTCAATTCATAGGTTTAAATATAACACCAGTAACATCATCTCTTTTTGCAAGTAAAATATAAAAGCCATGTAGGATACACTCAAGTTAGTTTATCTGGGCTGATCTGCTCAGAAATTAAGTTAAAAAAAGAAAGAAAAGCCTAGCAACCCTTTATATTTTGGAAGCAGCTTTTGTCTCACTGCCCCATTTTCTACCTCATCCATATACTTTTTTTAACCATATTAGGTGGAGAATAAAGATGTATAGATGTTTTCCAAAGACACCCATGAAATTCAATTCATATTTTGTTTTCCAAATGTCTCAGGCATTCAGGAATTTTAATGCTGTTGAGCACCAGCTTGTAGACAGCAGATTCCTTTAGAAAATGACTTGTGGTCTTCAGTCATATTCGCCATTAAGAATCATGTTAAAAATTACAACACTAATACCAATCTATTTGATATGAGGCTCTACGATCCAGAGCTCTTACTTCAGGACACTGACTAGTTCAGGCTCTCAAGCTGTGTAAACTTTAGCACTACACTGATATGTTTCTAGAGTTTCTAGTTCTGGGATTAATTTATTTATGGCCAGTGTCAGTATCCAGGGAGTGGTGCAGTAAAAAAAAACACGCATGAACACAAGGCACCCCTGGATCAGTCTCGTTCACTCTTTTCTCATAGTCTCAGAAATATACTTGTGTAAGAGCTGGGCACTGACAGTCAGTGTCCAGTTACCTGTACACCGCCACACTCATCAGATGTGTATGCAGAAGCAGATACTGTCCTTTATATTTGAAGATAAAAGACTATCTCATCCTCCACGCCAATACATCAAGGCTTGCAATTTTATACAAACAGCATCTTGTTCAAAAATCAGTCTGTCCTTTTCAAATGGACACTCCAGGCTTTGTAAGGCTGTAATTGACAAAAGAAAAAAGGGACCTGTCTCTTTGTTAGAGGAAAATAGGTAGAAAAAGGTACAAGCTGCTTAATTTACAAAAGCTTTTAGTTATCTGTAACTGAAATTGGCAGTATCAACCTTGGCAGCTGTCAGAAATAAGGAAGGTGAATAAATGTTATAGACATGTATCATAGGTATGGAACTGGGAGATCTAACGTCTTCATCCAGAAATACAACAATACAAACTTAGCAAACAATTCAGAAAACCTGTGGCATCATTGATGTTCCTGGATGATGTTTAACATACTTAGGAGAAAAGAACATATATTTTCCATGGGAAGAAGAATAGGCAATAAAGAATGTTGCCTTCTTCCTTAAATTAAAAGTGAACAGCAAGAGGAAATAGATGAATTGTGGTGGGAATCAATTTAAAGAAATTTTTAAATTAATAGAATGCAAATAATGTTGAGAGAAAACAAAACCTCTGCTGTCATTATAATTCAGCATTGTTTAAATTTTAGCCAAAGTATTTTTTAACAGTTGTACTGATAACTAGTCAACCTTGCAGGCATGTTTAATGTTCTATCAAGTGAGTCTTCTCAGTTCCATAGGAATTTGACAGTAATTACAAGTATTCTCTCTCCTTGAAAAACCTTCACGGTACAGGTGATTCATTATCTGAAGCTTAATGATAAAAAAACCCAAACTGTCTGGAAAAAAAAAAATCTTCTGTCATTATTTGTGTATTTTATGTTATCATTTTCTGACAGAATTTTGGCTTTCATGTTTTATAAAATAGGTGCAATATTAGTATCCCTGCTTCCCTCTGTCTTCATTTTCACTGTTTTAATAATTGAGTAGCTGTGATCATGTTACCAGTCATTCCTTTTCAGATGCAAGTGTGATCTTAATAGAGGTATAACCAGAAATCAGGCTCTAAGTAATTTATAATGAGGGAAGAATTTTCATCCAATTTGTGGTCTATTTTTTTATAGTAATGTGATTTTCTAGCAAAGATAAGTATTTTTCATTTCTATAAGTGAGAAATTGTTATGCACTACTTCATACAATGGCACTAGTAGGTACATTTTGTCATTGTTTTTTTTAAACATAGCTCTCAAGAGTTACAATAGGTTTGTAAATGAAATAAAGAGTTTGAAATCTGTTCATCTTCCAGATCCTTACTTCTAAAAAAACAACAAAAAAAATCCTGTTAAACTGCAGTGGAGGTTATCCACAAGTAATAAGGATAATTTTAAAGTAACTGTGGCTTTGGGACTGATTTGTTTGGTTTGTCAAAGTAAGACAAATTCTTTAAAATAAACTGGTGAAAAAACGTTTGATACAGGCAGGGTTCCAAACAAATTTCAATTTTTTTTTTTTTTTTTTGTTAACTTCTCATAAACATCCCAGCGAAAGTCTTTAATAAAAACAAATTTTTAATAAAAGTGGAATTGTATGGACACTTTTTGAGGAATATTGACTTGGGATACATGAAGAGAGGTACAGGTAACTGATACTCATTTTGATTTTGCTGTTAACTCCGCTGATTTTAAGGGTGAAGAATTAAGCACATGTTGAGGGTGGTACTTGCATTGGGAATTAGAAACAAAAGCTAGAAAATTGTTGGTTTATGATAACATCTTTAGTACAGTTTGCAAATGTCTGTGACCAGGGGATGTCTCTTGTCCTCCCTCCTTCTTATGGAGGAACAAACAAGAAAAAGCCTTTGCAGGAACTTGAACAGTTGCCTGCCCTAGAGCAGAAAAGAGTTTACTTGATTGGGTGAGCAACAATTTCAAGTACACTGTCTCTTACTCCTGTGGACTTTTGGAATGTTTGTGGCAGATTGTTTTTATATCTCTTTCCCCTGGGATATTGCTTGATTTACCCTGAGGTTCCCTATTAGTTTTGCAGGTTAAGGAGAAATAAGAAAGAATATAGCAACACGGAGTGTTTGGGGACTAAACCTGTGTCTTGGTGCTGTCTTTTGTATCAGGAAAACTTCTACTGGCCTTCATGTAAACTTAGCCTATAGAATGTTTAGAGAAAATTTTTCTCACATAAAAATAACTTGTAAGATGACAGGAATTCACTTCCACAAGTTCAGCTGCTCCAGATGGGTATCTGTTAGCCTTCTTTCCATCTTCTGTGTTTTACTGCTGACAAGGTTACCGCTGTCCTCACAATACTCTTAGATAAGGTACAGTAACTGCAGCTCTGAAACCACAAGTGATGAGTTTATGCGAAGGTAAAAATACAAAGGGACAGGGAGAAGAAAAGACCACAGCACCAGAGGCATTTCTTTGGATCTGAGTTCTCTCTCCAGTACTGCTGATTTTTCTCTCCCAACTTCTAAAGAGAATAAGTAGCACAAGTCAGAAGCTTAACTGCTTTATGTTTGTTCACTAGTCTGTAAAATAGCTAATAGTGTGTGTAATACTGCTTTCAGCTGAATATGTTAATGTCTAAAAAGCCTTTAAGAATGTAAAACACTATGTAAATGTGAACTATTAGCATATCTTTCTACTTTAACAAGAGGGCAAGTTTCTGAAAGAGTTCACAGGACACTCTTGAAGGAGTTCAGTGCAGGCCAAAGTGTCTGTGAGAGCAGTGTCCTGAGACAATCTCTGAAGTAGCAAAAGCCCTACACTCCAACAGAGTTCAACACACTTGAAACTAAGTCTTGTGAGACAGGCTAGTAATATTGCTTCTTTTTCCTGCCTTATTCATTTTGGGGATGGTTTTTATAATAAGCTTGACATACAGACTGGGGGAAGCGCCTCACAGAGTATTGTGTAAATTGCAAAATTATCCATGGTAAAAACAAAACACCCCAAACCACATAACTTTCCTCTTCTCGTCCTGCCTCTGCCTATACAAATTCAAGCTGTAGCTTAGTTTAAAGCTTTTGTTTGCTGGAGGAAGGGAACAGGAAGTCTCAGCTATCTTGTTCACCTTAAGACATAATATTATCATAAAAATAGGTGTGCAGGCAAGAGGTCAGAATAATTTGTCTTGTGTTTGATTTAGTACACAGTGAGAAAATCTTTTTGAGATGTGGGCAGAGAAAACAGGATGCAGAAGACATGGTGCATTTTCACTGCTTCCATTCAGAAGCTCTTTGTCTTCTGGAGAAAACAGTTAGGTGTTAAACATTATTATAATGCAGCTTGTGAAGGTGGAGAGAGGTGTCCCTCAGTGGTTTTTTTTATTTCCTTGTAGTAACATAGTATAACAGATATCCTTCAGTTTATTAAAGGGTTTAAAGTCTGCCATATCTGTTTTCTTGTTTGTATCTCTCATATTTCCATTACATAAACTGAAAGAAATTAACTTTGGTACCCGAGGGAATCAAGGTTTTCTTGTTTGTGGTTTTTTCCCCCTCTTTTTTAATTAAAGAATGGAAACCTTTTGTTCTAGGCAGCTTCTGTGCAGTCATAAAAAGTGCTGTGTCAGAAAAAGGACACTGGAAGGCCATTTTGTACAATTGAAAATCTCATGCCTCTCTGCACAGCAACAGTACTTTTTATCAAGGTTCTTTTAAATATTTCATGCAGTAGAAAAGACCAAAGATGTTACATTATGTGCTATATTTGGTCAAAATGTGGTTTATGTTTCTATTTCTTCAGAATAGCAGTTGGACCTGAAAAGGTGTGCATTGTCATTGACATCACATTTCCCATTTTTGTAAATAGTTGCAGAGTTCAGGAAGCATCAAATAGCTGATGTGCTTTGCTTGTGATAGCACTTAATGAGCCTTCTTCATACATGCTACATTTTAATAATACAAGACTCTAATTAAATGAAATGCTTTAAAATGCTACATGAGAATATTTATGTATGCTCAGCTACTCTTCTGCAGAGAATATATGGAGGACAAAGTCCCATCCAGTGTTTGGCTCAAATGATTTTGTGCTCTTTTTCTTAAATTCCTTCCTCCTTCGAAATGTAACAGTGGAACCATATTTGTGTAGTGCTACTCATTTCTGATCACTGACCATACCTAAGATTTTTCATTGTTGAGAGAAGTTGTTCAGGCTGGTGTCTGGTTACACAAGGGGTCACCAATTGTTACACAAGTGATATGGGGGACAGACAAGGATGACACATTGACTCCATGATTCAGAAGGCATAAAAGCATTTATTAATAGAAAATTACACTCTTATAGAAAGCATCATGAAACTAAGACCTGATTGGTCTTTAGGAAACTTCTCTTGCACTATTGGTTAAAAAGGGAACAGGTCCTTCTTGTAAACATCACACACAACACCAGGTGCAAGGGATAAGATAATAACAGTTTTAATTCTTTTCTCTAAGTTTCCCAGGCTGAGTCTGGGAGACGCTATGTCTCTCACAGTGGGAATATCCACAATAAGTCTCTGCTGACATTCTTGACATTCTAGGAAAGGGTTAAGATGCTCCTGTAATTGTTCCCCCCAGCCCTGGGATGCTTGAAAACATGATAAATGAAAATGCCTAATTCTTGTTGTATTTATTCAGTTTAAAAAGTAGCAGTGCCTTTGGAGTTATTGAACAAGAAAGGAAGAGTTTAGTACAAGGGCTCTGGCTTGTTGGGTTTTCTTCAACACTGGTAGAATTACCAGTTTTAAGGCAGGTAAGTCACAAAATCAAGAGTAAAACATAATCTCATACATGCTGGCATGTTTGTGCAGAATGCTGGTTTTATTTCTTTAAGTCTGTGGCAAAATCATGGTCACTTCTGAACTATAAGATGGAAGACAGTGAAATTTCTGAAATAATATGTATATTATACATGTCTTGACAAAGAATTGCTTATCTCAACCAAAAAAAGTTTGATAGTTGGGTTTATTCAGTTCATTCTATAGCATTTTATCTGATTATTAAAGGGGGTTTTTTTAATAGTAAAAAACTTGAATTTTACAAACTGACAAACTAAACCAGACTGTTTTGAAGTTGAATATTTTATCATTATCCTAATGTTAATCAGAATAATAAACTAATAATTTAATTTTCATATTGTTCTGTGGAAAGTAAACTTAATAATATAGTGGAAGACAAGGTGACAAGGAAGACAAGTCTAGNAGAAAAAGGTTTTTTACGGAAAGAGCGATAAATACTGGAATGGCCTGCCCAGGGAGGTGGTGGAGTCACCATCCCTGGATGTGTTTAAAAAAAGACTGGATGTGGCACTCAGTTCCATGGTTTAGTTGAAGTGTTAGGGCTGAGTTGGACTCGATGATCTTATAGGTCTCTTCCAACCTTGAGATTCTGTGATTCTGTGATTCTGTGATTATTTCTAAACAAAAACATTCATCCTGAAACTGTGATTTGTTCAAGTAACAACACAGTCATCAGTAATCAGTATGTGGTGGTTTTACATAAATGGACAGCTATGAAAAGTATATTTTCTCAGTTAAGCTTTTAAAGTGTATATTTTCTCAGTTAAGCTTTTAAAGTGCTATGCATTTTTATAACAACTCTGGCAATAAGATATTGATTGTGTGCTACTGGCTGAAATAATAATTTATTTCAACCTTTTTTCTTTCTGAAACAAACAATCAAACATATTAATGCTGTTATGAGTATATTTCAGAACCTTACCATTGCCTTAGATATATTATCATTTTAGATTGACTTTTCATATATTTTATAGCGTGCTATTACACAATACATTAGAACCAAATACTCATGTTGTAAAATGGAGACAAAATCAAGAATGATTGTGTGAATACTACATTTTTTGTAGCCTTCAGAATTAAGTGAATAGCAAGACAGATAAAAGATACTAGTTTTGTTCTATTCATTTCTCAATTAGTGATTTTAGGAAAAATACAATTTAATTGATAATAACATTATTCCCACTTCTAATTTTACACTTATGATATTAGTTAAGGTTTTTTTTATCTTAGCTGAGTTTGATGATTTTAGACTTAACTGTTGATAGGTTTTGTGTGTACAAAGATTGAAGATACATGGCAGAATATGTTTGCCCTCACACTCATCTCCTCAAGAAGACAGATCTATTCTTTTGATTTATCTTAATTTTATGGAGAATACATGCATACATTTAGTACTTATGAGGTACAGGCCCCTACAAATATTGTATTGTTTCCTTATTCCAATGGAAATTAGCATTTCAAAATAAATATAAATGACTGTGTATGTTTTAGTTTGCGATTAGATACTTTATTTTTTTAATTTCATAAATTTGCTGTGTGACACTCTTGCAATTTACTTAACACCAGAACAACCTTATATTCTGATACAGAACTCACCTGTTAACAACAGTCAATATATTTTGTTTGTTTTCTTCCCATCCCATTATTTTTGCCAGATATGATGTTCACTGAATACTGTAGCATATTCCAAAGGTTTAAATTCTGAGATCTTTCATTTGAAGCACTTTTTTTGTAAATTAGTAATTAAAACTATGTGTGTTTTTCTGAACACCTGATAATATCAACAGAAAATATTGGTCTTGTTTATTAACAGATAACTGGATGTGGTTCTAAGGCTGAGCTTACACAGAAGCATTGACTAAATTGATGTTTTTTCTCCGTGTTAAAGACATCTTAATTTATTTGTATGCTCCTCTCACTTTATATTTTCAGTATAGTGGACTCACCCGAATTTTGGATTTAAAGTTGCAATACTTAAATATAACAAAATCAGTTTTCTTCCACAAAAATGCTTTCTAGAAACTGAATGAAAGGAGAAATAAAATTTAACTCACAAAATAGTATCTAAATTAGAACTATTTTCCTGGGTCCGTGAATGGACTGTAACTTTCCAGCAGTTAGTTTTTTGTCATGAACACTGTTTTGCACTTTTGAGATAGTGTTTGAATTAAATTTAGGTTTGGATTGCTTCTGTACATGGCCTACCTTTTTCTAAAGGACTTTTTATTAAACACTCTGCTGTATCTGGGAGCATTGATCTAAGGACAAAAAGGTTTCAATGTCAAGAATGTGATCAATAAATATTAATTATAATTTTGAAGATTTGATGCTTTTCTTCTCTACAAATTGTTAGCCAAGAAAAGAGAATCTGGATAGAGAATTATAAGCTTTTGTGAGTTTACTAAGCATGATATTCAACTGTGTGTGTACATATTTCCTAGGATTAATTTAGGGAGTTAATCTGGTTCATCCCTCCAAATCAGTGCCTCTTGGTGCTCACGCATACATTTTGTAGATGAAAATGCTGAAATAGTTCAGTTACCAATGTAGTATGCTTGCATACATTGTAATCAGGAATTCAGTGTTGCATATTTTGAAGTAATGAAGCAGCAGGAGGTTTGCAACAGTACCTGTGTGTAGTGGGAAGACAAATTGTCTTCCAGAATACCTGTGCCTGGTATTTGGGAAGGAAGCTTCTTTAGTCCTTAGTTCATGAAAGCTCTGGACCTGTAATGTTTGGTGTATGTCAGTTCTGACCTCAGGCATTTAAAAATATGCACCATGTATTCTTTAGGTCTTTGTCTCTGAAGTAAACAGTTGATACGTTTCTGAGTTCACAAAACAAGCCACAAAGCAGTAACATCTCAGCCTGGCTGAAGTGGTTTTGGATGGGCTGGCCAGAGTGGTACAGGCTAGTCCTAAAAACTATAGGGAATTAGGTTGTGTGGTTTTGCATCAATTTTTAAATAGAAATCCTACTACACTCTAAGGCTTTTATATTTATCTGGTTAGTAACAACTCTGGTTTTATTAATAGATGCCTTGAGTTCTGGTTATTAATTGGTAACCTAATGTGGGCTCATGCATATTGTTGCAAAAACTAAGCAGATGCAATTGGCATCCTAGCACCCATCTGCCAGCAGCATCTTTGGTTGGACTTCCACTTTCCCACAAAACAGTTGAGAAATTGAAGTTGAAAGGGTTTTCAGTTTTCAGGAAACAGAAGAATTCCTGCAGAAACTGTAAAAGGAGCTGAAAAAGCAGAAGATTTCAAAGCATATACCAAGAAAATGGAAAAGGAAGCTATATAAGCTATATAATTTATGCCCTGGTTTGATTTAATGTATTCAACTGAATTTGATACAATCTTCACAAGAACTAGTACATTTTCTGTGAAAAAGAATCAGAATACTTTTATTGAAACTGATTCTTTCCCTTTCAACTCTCTCCTTATTAAAGCTATGGAACGGTGTCCCTGAAGACATTTGCATCTATTAGCAAAGGAAATATATGTACTACTAGAAAATACTTAACCTAGGACAAATTGGTGACAGCAGGATATTGGGCAATTAAATTTGTGTTCTCAGAGAGGATGTAAAGGAAAACCCAGATAAATATAACAGATATTTAGGTTGTCTAATCAAGCTGCTTAGTAACTTTTTTTCTGAAGAATGTATATATATAAACTTTTGAGATTTGACTCTGAGAGCTTTTTGGCTGTAGAATGCTTTTTTAATAAAATCCAAAGGTTTCTGTGGAGAGTAGGAAAAACAGCATTGTATTTTTCTACACAAAATTTGCTATTTTCAACAATGGATTACCCTAGAGAATAGAAGGGAAGGAGCAAGCACCAAGTACTCTGACAGTCTGATGACAGACTACAGATCAACTAGAAAAAAGGCCATTCTGAACATTTAAATTCTGCTCTTCCTTAAACTAGTGTAATAACTTTCTCACTTTCCTTGTGTCCTGCCTTTTCAGTATGATCAATCTCAGTGTAAATGTAACTGAAATATATTTAATCAATTGTATTTAATACTGTATCTTTCAATATATTTTGAACATTTCTGTCAAATAATATGATGCTTACAGTTATATTCTAGACCATTTACTCATAAGAAAAACTACTACTTTGCTAAGCTTCCAAACAGAAATCTTCTGATTTTCAGACTTTTATATCATAAAATTTCACTGAAGTTTATATGACCATGCTGATGAATAAATACATTTTTAAGTTCATTTAATAACTGGTCTGCCTTCTCGTAAGTGATCTCTTTTTTCTATCTTGATTCCATAATTTGGAATTGCTAAGTCTGTATCTGTAATAATAATTTATGTGCTGGAGTCTACTACTTATTCCAACATGACAGATAAACAGAAGCCAATAAATAGCTTTTGGTCATTTAGAATATAAATGTGCATCACATCATTTCCAGAGTCCATATATGTACATACATATGCAGTTCAGTAGTAATTAATTAGGCTGATTTAGCTAAAACTGAGTGTTTGATGTCTATTTTTTTTCTTCAGTTACACTGACTTGTTATGGTCTTCATGTGCTTAACTGATATATTTCAGACTGATTTTCTAAGTTATTCTTCACATGCAAAGAGTAAACGATATTTTGCAGTGCAATATTATTTGAGATTGATTTGCCTCCAGTGTTACCAAAATAGGTGTTATTTTCCCTCAGATTTGCCATGTTTTTAATTTAAAAGCATTATTTAATCTCAGTCATTCTTATATTGAAGAAATTGGTGCTTGGGAAGATGTGGACTAATTCCTGAATCATGCTGCTGAATACTGAGCATTTTTTATATAATTATTAGATTATTTATATAATTATTTAGATTACTGTCAGAGATACGAATCTTACACTGGACTGACACACATAAAGTACATTGTCTTTATGTGAAAACAGTGTTGAAAACAGAATTCAAGTAATAGCAAACTACAGACATATCTCCAGTAAAAGATTGCCTACTTTAACTTTATTAGGGTATGTTGTAGCTGAGTTTAGGACCAGCAAGAGAGGTGACACTCCATGATTCAGGAGGCATAAAGGCTTATTTATTAATAGAATATCACACTCTTATAGAGAAGATCCTGCACCCAAGACCTGATTGCTCTTTAGGAGACTCCTTGATTAAACAGGGAACAACTCCTTCTTGTAAACATCCCGCACAACACCAGGTGCAAGGGATAAGATAATAATTGTTTGAATTCTTTTCTCTAAGTTTCCCAGACTGAGTTATCTCTGTTTTCTCTTCAGAAGAACTGAGAATAACCACAAGAGTACACTTGTTCTCTCTGATATTTAAACACCTCCTCTACACACACACACACACACACACACACACAAAAACAAACCCCAAAAACACACCCTCATCTATTTCATTGCTGTTTTCTGGAAGCTGATAATTATTCGCTAGTTCAGCAGAGATTGGAGTAATAAGCTTTGGCTAAATTGTCAAGTATAGTAATTACTGATTTTCAGCATTTCCATCCTCAAACAATTAAACCTGACCCTGTTTTCATTTTATTATTAATTTGGAAATATGAATTTTTTAAGACTTGATTTTGTCAGTTCATGTGTAAGAATAAAATAAGTTCATATTTCAGATTAAATGGGGCATGCTTATAAAAAAGTAGATTGTGTACTATTTTTTAGTTATCAATATTGTTGAAAAATAATATTAAAGATATTTCCATAAAGGAATTACTTGTATGTATGTTATTTTACAGAGCAGCCGCCAATCTAATTGTTGTGGTGCTCACTAGTTGCAAAAAAAAAAGGGTACAGTTTTATAGCTGTTTTGTAAATTATTTTAATGATCTGTCTCTCAGTATTATCCAAAGAATTATTGTAGGTGGTATCAAATAGTATCCTTGTTTTCCCTCTAGAGAACCTGTAGATCACAAGACTTTGGTATTGAGGACGTAATGATCTCTAAAGAGAGGTGGATGTCTCACAATGAGTGTGAAATACCCAGCTGAGGACTCTGAGTTTGTCTAGTTTGGAGAGGAGGAGGCTAAGGAGTGACCTCACAGCTCCCTACAGCTTCCTGAGGAGTTTGAGTGTGAGGTGCTGAGCTCTTCTCCCTTGTACCCAGTGCCAGGACACGTGGGAATGGCCAAGAGCTGTATTGCTCAGGAGAAGTTCTAACCTCTGAACAAGCAGAAGGCATTGGATACCCACAATCATGCCCCAGCCTGAGCATGGGCTCTGACATGTTTTGAGAAGGAGGCCTGTACATTCTGATGGGGATGAGAGCTGTGGATCACCTTGAAATCATTTGACCACCTGAACAAATTTGTAGAAAGCAGATGTGATGTATTGTTTTTGAAAGTCTCCTGTGTTCATCCAGTTTTTCTGGTTTCTCACAGGATGGTAAAATCTCCATCTCTAACACCAGTGAGGCTCAGAGATGAAATCCTGAGTCTGATGCAGGATGTGCCCCTCAACTAAGTGGTTTCAAGCTTACCCATGGATTGTTTTTCTTCTTTTACTCATTTTTAGAAATGCTTCAGCTATTTTCCACAGGAAAACATGCTAGAGCACAATATCCTGAGAACACCAGCATTCCCTCAGAGGGAAAGTCCGTCCCAATACTCTGTCTCCAAAGCAGCTGGTCAATGTCTAAAGGAGAGCACTTGAGCAGGTCCTGGTGGTGCTCACAGGCCTCAGTGGCTGGGACTGGCCTCCCCTGGGACTCCCAGCCCCACCACCTCCTGCCAAGGGCCCAAGGCATGTGTCCCAGCTCAGCCTGAGACCCTCAGTCCCTGTCTAAGCCATATGGTACCTGTGCCAGTCTGATTATCCCACCATAATTATACAACTATTCCCAATATTAGTTAACTAACAGTGCAAAATGTATTGCCACTGCATGGTAGAAGAAATATTTATAAATTTCACAATGCTTCTTTAGGTTAATAAGCTTAATGTATGGTATTAAACAAATTGACAGCCGTAAGTATACACATTTTTCAAAATTTAATATAATATTAACATTTAACTTCACAAATAAATTCATTTTTACTCATAATCTTGAGATATTTATCAAGGTGTAATCTTATTGACTGACTTCTTTAGAAAGCAATAAGACATTAGGAACAATTTCATAAGGGTGCTATCTAGGACATTTCACAATACCTACTCCAATAACTTAGAGTGAAACTAAGAATAATATTTTGTGGCTATATTTTTCTCCATTGATTTCTTGTACCATTTTTAGGACCTATATAAATAAGTTATAATGCTGCTTTTAAGTTGATGAAGATATGAATGCTGGCCTCATGGAATAGGAAGATAGGAATGCTGGCCACAACACACAGAGAAAGCTTTCATTTTTCATAAAAAATCAAGAACTGTAAAAGAAGTACAAATCTGCAGTTAAGGTAGCATGGTCTGAATAAAAATGATGATAGAAATCACTCCTCTTGGAAATCTGTGGTCCAGACTCTATGAGCAGATGTGTATCAAAATATGCAAGGAAATACTCTCACAGCTTACAATGTTAAATAGGGAACGATAATTGCTAAGAACTTGGTTTATAAGAAAAGACATAAGGAATATAAATAAACAAGCAACATTACCTAGTCAATCATCCACAATATGAGTCCCACAAAATATCTCCTGAAGTAACTAGATTATTGGCTAAGTCTTCATGAATATAATTTTCCTTTAAAAAAAGATTAAGAAAAAATCCAAAGAGTTTGGTTGGGATATTTTTTCCCCTAACATCTGAAGGTAGTAATGAAAATGGCCTTAAAATTTATTTTTATGATCAGACCTTACAGCCAAAGAGAAATTTTCTCAAAGACTCATGACAGATACAATAGAAAATTTACAGGTTTAAGATATGCACAGAACAAGGTATTGGAAACTGTATGTTATCAGGGCTACAATAGTATGACATGGTGGAAATCAAATGCAAAGAAGAAAGATTCTGACTTCTCCAGGATTCCAAAGTGTGTAAATTAAGTGTCTTAAAACCAAACCCTTTTAGTTGCAACTAAAGTTATTATCTATACACTGTGTACAGTTATTTTTATAAACAGCTGGTTTTTTGCATAGAAAAAGCAGTGTTCAGTGGGGGACACCAAGAACATCTAGCATAACCTGTGGGTTTTTTTGATCTACTGCATTTATATGTTGCTTTGGTAGTACACAATAAATGCATAATTTCATAACTCTGTGGAGGTTGATACCAAGATTATTTGAGCTAAAACTACTCTATGAGCAAGGAAGTTATGCTAATATTTCTAATTTGAATATAATTTCTTTGTATTATAAATCACCATTGGTTATTTTATCTCTACTATCCTCTAGCATTTAATAGAGATTCAGGGATATTATTAACCATCTATTAGTGTAATATTAAGTATTCAAATTTCTTTTAGTGTATATGAGTTTCTGCAATATTTTCTGCAAATATTGTATCCCTAAACTAACTGTAGCTTCCACGAGCCTCAAGCACTTCTATGATGCTTACACATTAATTTAGAGAGTATCCTGTATACTTCCAAAGGAATCACATCTCTATAATTAAAATGTAAAATTCAGAACTGGAGTGATTATTGTTAGGAAGCTGAATTCAGTTAAAAGAGCAATAAACACTAGACGCAGACATGCAAATAAGAGTTTTAATGATCTTGCAGAGGATTAAATTGTAACCAGTGAAATCATAAACAAAGCCATATTTTTATCTAGTTTAAAGGTAATATAAACTAAGAGTTTCAGCTATTAGGAGAAAAAACCTATATTCTTTTTTCTTGCTGACATTGTCATCTATAAATAGTGTTGACTTCAGTATTTATGAAAAAGTTAGACGTAACCTTGTAAAGGACACCTTTAATCACTTTAGGTTTTAGCATGGGAGCCAGTATCCCTTTCTAAAGTTGTATAAATAGTAACAATTTCCATTACCCAGAAGAAAGGAAAGAGGAAGAAAACTAGTCTAGTTTCCAGGTCCTCCTTCTCAACCAAACTGCAGCCAAAACCACCAACAAACCCAGAGTATTCAACAAATAAAAGTTTATATTTGAAATCTATATTTTTTCCCCTGGAATAATAATATTTAAACTTTATACTTAAAATATTGTAGGTAGATCTCTCTACAGTTAAAAGGACAATTATTACCACTAGAAAACCAAGTATTCCTGGTTAAGGTTTAATAGAATGAATTTACTTTTAATTATTGGGGCTTTTTTTTTCCATGTTCTGCAATTCTTTCTTAAAATCATCATAAAGGTTGTGTTGTAAATATCAGAAAACCCTAACATTTTAGAAATTCTGAACACTGCATATATTTAAGGTGTTAATGAGCTCTCCTTTTGATGTGATTATTGGATATTTTTTACAAGCATTCTGAAACTCCTCCTATTTGGGCAGAACAGGTGCATTATATTCTACAATTAACTTTTCATTAAAGATGTCAAGAGTGATGCTTAACTGGTGAGGCTCATGGATATCTGCATGCAGTCCTTGGCAGTGCTCATGCTCACATCCCTGGACCAATGTTTTGCTATTCTCTTAATGTGAACCAGAAATAATAATAGCCATAGAATGTTTTATCTTTCTTGTGCTGTCAGTATCACAGAAAAGGTGCCAGTTGATAGATACAATTTGTAGGTACTTACACCTTGTGATTGTGTCTTTAGCTTATTTTAAAAACTTAGCATACTATTATTGCTTTGATTTGGAGTAGTTATTGCCCTTTGTCATGATGGTACATATCTTCGTCATTTTGACAATCATGGGGAAATCTCCTGTTTCTGGAATTTAAATAAAAAGGGGGGTTTTGCTTCAGACTTGAAATAGAATTTACATAATAATAAGCATGTGGTGAAAATAGATGCCTGGAAATGTTACAGCTAACGATTACTGAGAAATTGTTTGCTTTTCTCCCCCTATTCTCCAGCATGTATCTTCTGTATTTTTTCACTCTTTTACCTTTATGTGATTTTTTTTTTTCTGTCCTGGCTGTCTGTATGATTCTTCTTTTAGATTCTGTTTGAAATTTATTCTTCCACAGGATGTTACACACACACACTTTCTTTTACCCAGTGGCTCTGTAGCAAGTACGACATCTGCCTCTGCAGCATTTGCTTCTGTATTATGCTGAATGTCTCTCAGAATGCAGCCATGAATGGGTGTCAAACTGGGATGTCCTGCAAGGCAAAATGAAACCTTGAGAGGCTGCCACTTGCTCATGCAAACACTTTGTAATTGAATGTTCTACATCATTTCACACAGTTCCAAAGTCTCATTTATTGCAGTTTACATGGTAATTTAAAATATTAGTGGAGGGCAAGGCGCTTGCAAACTGGTCAAAGAGGGCTTCTTGAACCATGTATTTGATAGGAAGGTGTAGAGCTTGTATGGGTGATTACAGCATTGCCCTGCAGCAGGAAAGGCAAAAACCAGCAATGTCAATGCACGTTATGTGCCCAGAGTTTCTTTGCATTTGGGGTTAGCACAAACTGTACAGAATATCTGAAACTATGTGAATTTCTGTCACTGCAGTGGCAAAAGGTGAAATAAATGAGAATTTAGGTGGGAAACATATCTTTTGTACAATGAGTTAGGCATCAATGTCTGGAATACGAATCATACGAGTAAGATCTCAGATTTGCAATTGTGTCTTTTTGTTTGTATAAAAGCATGAATATTAAGTTCCATATTTTGGAGCCAAATGTTTGTATCATGTAAATTACCTCATTCCATGAAGACCAATAAGATACTGTGAAAGCACAAAGACTTGGACAAATAGTATCTAAGGGAAGCCTCTAGTATCGCTGTACTTACTTTATGGTGTCTTTATAGGTTGTGATGATTCGCTGTAGCAGGTAATAAGACCAAAGTACTGGTGTGTGATTTAGCAGCAAATGTGTAAGAGACGTGGATTTATTTCTCTTCACATCTTTAAAACTTTTAAATAAATGCTGATTTCAGCATTGAACCTCTATTCAAGGCCTCAGGCAATTACTTTTTATCAGTATTTGAAGAACTTCTTTTTCACCTTAAGGAACATTTTTATGAATGTGGAAATATACAAGTTTCTCCAGGCAATAAAAAGCCATTAGAATCAGGAGTGAAGGGTGCTGCAGGATAAAGTAACAATTCTGACATTTCTGAGGAAACTTAATTTATATAAACCTAATTTATACAAGATGATAGGAGTTCTTACAGTGATGGTCTAAACAGGGAGATTTTTTGCTTGTGAATGAAAATCCCAGACCAGTAAAAGAAGCTTATTAATCATCTCACCATTAAAGATGATATGGTCCCATGTAGCTCTGTGAGCACATAGATTACCACATAGAATCCCAAATCAGTTCAGATTTCTGTAGTACGTATGTACAAATAAGCAGGTAGGGCATAGATTAGGACTACTTTAAAATACAACAATATAACTATTATGAAGAAATTAGATTTTACAAGATTGAGCTCCAAATGATCCCATATTTTGCTTTTCAATTAAAACAAAATTACATTACTTTACCTGTATTATTCATACTAACCCAGGGATTTTCTGTGTTGGATGGGAGATTTAAAATGTGCTAGCCAAAAGTAAGATCTGTGGACGGTATAAAACCAAATGTCTTCAGTTGCTCAATAGGATACAGAAATTTTTCCATTTAATATAAAAGATCACATAAATGCAAAAAAAAATCAATAAACAACTTGTTAAACTTAGATACTCAGGGGAGAAAATACAAGAGAATAGATAACCGATGCACTCTGCTTAGAAACCAAGCAAATTCAAAGTACATTGAACTAAGGTGAGAAAAGAACTAAGAAAAAATATCCTCTGTGAAAGAGGTCCTTTAACATTTTGTGACTATGTTAGTTCACGCTTAAATAAAGGGTAGTTATAAACAATATTTTCCAAAATTTCAAAATTTAAATATTTTAACTCCAATTTCCTAATATTTAAGTTTTTAAAGTTGTCTCACCCTTCATATGAGACTGAAAATGGAATAAAAGGTCTTTAAAACGCCTCTCAATTGCCCCATCTCTGGGTCAGAAAAGAGCTAAATCCAACATTTAAGTTTTTAAAGTTTTTATGCATTAAATATGAGGGTATGTAGTTCATACATTTTTCAGATTGGTTTATCATTACATACATCAGACTTTTTATTTAATTTGTCACACATTTACATAATTATTATCATATTAATTGTTAACAGAGGGATATTTTCCCCTGGGGAAATGAAAGTCATCTTTTCGAATTCTAACAGCTTAGGCTAACCAAATCTAAGATAAGATACAAAGCCAAAAAAGCTGTCTAGTTTCTTTAGCATCAAATATATTAGTTTAAAATTGCAAGTCTTAAATATGATTATATAATTTGGTAAGATAAATATTTGAGCTTATTTCCTGTGCAGTAGGGAAAAGAACATTTGCAGTCATTTGTGTCTAAAGGGATAAAATCTGCAGGCATTGTACAAAAGTGTATTGAATGTCAGAAAGAGTGCTAAACAAAAATAAAAGGCAAAGCAAAGCTCCAAACATCCTGACATTATGTGAGATTAGAATAATGCTGACAGTTTTAAATTTAGTTTCAAACATACTAAGCCTTTGAGCCACTAGATTTGTTTTCAGACTTCTCATTTCCCAGCTGGTTTTCACCTGATGTGTAACCCTCCAGTTTCTGCACTGTGAAATAGAGAACAGCTGGTGAAATCTCCTTTAAAATGCTCCAAAAGCTAATCTGTAATAAAAAGGGCTTTATAAAAGACTAATATTTTATAAGTCTGAGTCTGAATTCTGTTTTCTATTAGTGATACCAGAAGTTGAAAGAACCATAATAAAACAAGAAGCGACAAATGAAATATCTTGTCAGTAAGAAGGACAGCAGGATGGGGACTGGTGGAGCAAAGTCCCTTCCACTGTAAGTAAAGATTAAGTTCATGACCACCTGAGAAACCTGAATGTACATAAGTCTATGGCACCTGAAGAGATTCATCTGAGTCCTGAGGGAACTGGCTGATGCAGTCACCAAGACACTCCTCATTGTATTTGAATAGTCTTGGCATTCAGGTCAAGTCCCAGGTGACTGGAAAAAGGGAAAGGTTGTATGCCTCTTTAAAAATGTAGAAATGGGGTCTCTGGGAACCACTGACCTGTCAGTCTCCCCTCTGTGCCTGGGAAGATCATGGAATAGATCCTCCTAGAAGCTGTGCTGAGGCACATGGAGGACAAGAACATGATTCAAGACACCACCATGGCTCCACCAAGGGTGAGACCTGCCTGACCAACATAACAGCCTTGTTACGGAGTGACTATTTCAGTGGACAAGGGAAGAGCAATAGATTTTTTGATTTTTTTTTTTTTTTTTATGCAAAGCCTTTTACAAAGTCCTGAACAACATCCTTCTTTCTAAACTGACGAGAGATGGATTCAATGAGTGGATTATTTGATGGATAAGAAAGCAATTAGGTGGTCCACTCAGAGTCAACAGCTTAGAGTCCCAATGGACATCAGTGACAAGAGGTGTCCCTCAGGGATCTGTACTGGGTCCAGTGCTATTTCATATCTTCATTAATGACATAGATTAATTGATTGAGAATACCCTGGCAAATTTGCCAATGGCACCAAGCTGAGTGGTGCGGTTGCCACACCTGAGGGATGGGATGCCATCCAGAGGGCCTTGGGTTTGGGTGGGCTCAGCAAGCGATCCCATGTGGCCCCATGGGAACACCATGGGATTCAACAAGACCAAGGGCAAGGTGCTCCACCTGGGTTGGGGCAACCCCCAGTACCAACACAGGCTGGGGGATGCACAGATCAAGAGCAGCCCTGGGGAGAAGGACCTGGGGGTGCTGGTGGATAAGAGATTGGACATGACCCAGCCACGTGTACTCATAGCCCAGAGAGCCCAGAGTCTCCTGGGCTGCCTCCAAAGCAGAGTGGCCAACAGGGAAAGGGAGGGGATTCTGTCCCTCTGCTCCTCTGTAGTGAGATCCCACCTGCAGTGCTGCATCCAGCTCTGGGGTCCGCAGCACAAGAAAGACATGGACCTGCTTGAGCAGGTCCAGAGAAGACCACCAAGATAATTACTGGGATAGAGCACCTTTAATGAGGAAAGGCTGAGAGAATTGGCTTTTTTCAGCCTAAGAGAAGACTTCAGGGTGACCTAAGTGCAGCCTTTAAATAGCTACAGAACTACAGAAAAGATAGATAACTGCAAGAAAGATGGAGAGGTTTTATAAGGGCATGTTGGGAAAGGACAAGGGGGAATGGCTCCAAACTGAGAGAAGGTAGGTTTTGTTTAGATATTAGGAAGAAATTCTTTACTGTGAGGTTGGTGAGACACTGCAACAGGTTACCAGAGAAATTGTGGATGCCCCATCCCTGGAAGCGTTCAAGGCCAGGCTGTCAGATATCTCTGCCCATGCCAAGGAGGTTGGAACTTTAAGGTCCCTTCCAACACAAATCATTGTATGATTCTAAAGGAATGTGTCAGGAAAAGACACTTGAGAATTTTCTTCTCTGACTTGAAACTGTCTGTCTTCAAATCCAGCTTTGAGTCCTTTTTGTTCTAAAGTTTTGAATAAAGATTGGGAGATGACATTAAGGAAGGAGGATTGTTGATATAAGAGGACTTTCTTATATCTAACTGATGGGAAGCTTAGTTTTCCTTATTTATTTTTACTTCTAATTTCTACATGAATGCTTTTGAATTAAAAAATGTGTTATTTGTTTTAAACAGAAAGAAGCCATTAAAACCAAAAACAAACAAGCAAACCAAAAGCTATGTTGAACTGAAAATAGGTGATGATACTTGTTTAGGAGTACATGGAAATAATTTATAATGAAAACCAAAACTTTTCCAAAAAGAATTTGTCAACAATTCAACATTTGTCAGTCTTGCCTAATTCTTATATTCTGTGTATAATTGGGGGGAGATTGGAATTGCAGTGTAAACTCTGGGAAAATGCTTTGTGTGTTATTTAATGACCAAAATACTAAATTAAGTTTCCCCTTAAGTCATGGTGTGCACGTGCAAAGGAGTCAGCCTTCTCTTTTCTCCTCTGGGCTGGACTCCATGAAAATCTTGTAATTCCACTCTGAGTGCTCTAAGGAAGTTGTGAGGTATAGGATATAAGACATAGTCTGGTTGGTAGGCTGATCTCTAAGGGAACAGATATGGGAAATACATATTTTTGTAAGGTGATACTCTTGTATAGAAAAATAAAGTTATTTCAAGTGAAAAAGTTTTATCACTTCAGCGAAATAAAGAACTTTGGCTTGAGAAATGTCATTTCAGTTGAGTTGTTTTGATTGCAGCTGTGTGAAATATTGTGTTTTTTCATTTAAAAAATTATATTCTTATGGATTTGCATTCTAGTGTTTCTATTTTTTCAGATACTTGTCCACATTTTGGTAGAAATATACAAGTTCTGAAGTATCAGTCCAAATGCTTTCAGTCAGTTTTCAAAGACTATTTATTTGATCAACACAAAAGCTTTCTTTGGCAGACCTACATAAAATAACAGCTGCCATGGTACAAGAAGAGTTGCTTCTTGTACCATGGCAGCTGTTACATCAATAACATCAATTATGGCTGTTAACACATCTCTTGGAGATCATGCCTTTTTTGAAATCCAAGACTGTTTTTCTGGAGCTTTTCAGCAACGACAGGTAGCAGATATCTGTGTGTTATTGAAGCTTGCTTTCTCAAACTCATCTGTGCTGCTCTTTTTATTAAAGCAGGAGAAGAAATTATTTAAAATTACTTAGAAGGGTATAGTATGAAAAGCACCCACAAAGCTATTATTAGTAAACAATATCAAAATAATGCTATTATGTGACCTGTTTACTGATAATATTGCTTCATCCATGGGTTGTCTGGTTTTTCCTCATGCAGGTTATGCTTCCACTGAAATAATGGCAAATCATATTTAGAAAGAAAATTATCTCAAAATTACTAAAGAAAATCATCCTAGAAACTTGGGTTTTATACCATTTCTTGAGAGCAGCAATATGTAAAAGATAATAAACAATATTTTTGGAAATTGTCTTTGGCATCCTGATCTTAAAAATTGTCATAGATTCATATAGCAAAGTTATTACATACACTTTGCTGTTTCGTCTTATCTGTAAAAAATAATAATTGATTTGCGTGAATTTAAATTTGCAGATAAAATATGGACGAATGTACAACACAGGTATGGACAGTGTAAATTTTGAACATTACTATCTCATTTAATTCCTGACTCATCTCTGTAAGGATATTGTTCTAAAAATAGGACTGGTAGAAGATGTAAGGATATCATAATGTTTCATCTTAGTTATTCAAATGAGAAATAAAGACTTGTTTCCTAAACAAAAAAAGAGTCTCTGTACCTTCTCAATGGAAGCAGTCTGTCCTTTGTTTTTGATTGCAGGTATATTGGAAAAATATGCAAAATAACTAATAAAGAGGAAAAACATGGTTAGTTCTCAACAGGTTTAAAGAAAAAAAAGTTTCAAATAATTAGTATGAATGCCTTGGTAATTCAGCTGCATCTTGTCAGATCCTAGTAGTGAATTCCACCTGTAAAACTTGCTTTAATCTCAATATTAAACACACTGAGGTACTAGCAAAGGCTTAGAGCATGAAAGCAAGCATGTCTTACTCAGGGTGGTGCTGCATCTGTGTCTCACATGTTACATGTTGAAGCATGAGTGATTTTTTGTCAGTCATACAGCAAGTAGAAAATGGCAAAATTATTTTCATTTTCTCAAAAATAAGGTTTTTTTTCATGCACATAGTTGTAGAACTTCTAGGACTTACCCTCATTCTTTCATCCACAAACAGTATCAGCAACAAACAAAGGATGTCTCATCAAAGCAGACATTCATAGTAACAAATCTGTTACAAATTCCATACTACCTACCAGAAGAGCAAACCATAAATATTCAGGTGTGACTTGGGCTGGGGAAGAGTGATGAGTAGGAAGTAAAACCTAATGCCTTTGGCAAGCTATTCCTAAATGTAAGAGGATGTGTGAGTAATATTGTCAAATGCATATGATGTCACTTTGTGGCATGCTCTGTTTATACACTTTGGACTCTCCAAAGTTGTTACTAAAAAATGCAAAATACTTTTACTAAAACAAAGACAGAATCCAAACAGACTACAAAAATCCTATTAAATTCTTTAAAATCTTAAAGACTAGGGAGATCTTTTCCCAGTGTTTTCATGCTCAAATTTACACTTCCCTGCAACTGTGTAGTAAACAGGAAAATTGAGGAAAACTATCTGGTTAGTCATTCTCTGCTTTGGTCTAAACAAAACTTCTCTGCTTTCAAAGTTTTTTAGAGGATAAATATAGAGCATCTGCAGATATTATTAGAACTGAGATACGTCTACTTTAAATTGGTATAATATCAGAGTGCATTACAGGTTTGATCTTCGGTGGATGAGACTGAAAAAGGGATTTACCTAAGTTGACATTTTCTTGCTGAAGAATGACAAGGAAGTTGTAGCTGTCTGTATTTTTACTTTGGAATGCTATTGAGCTCTAGCACAGAGAGCTTCAAGGCTTTGCAAGAACCAGTTAGATTTTTTGTTTGGTTTTTGACATCATTGAAGAGTCAGTTCATCAAAGCCAGAAGCCTGTTTTTGTTGTAAAATCCCTCACATATAATTTATACTGCATGAGTCTAAACAGAAATTTAAAAATGAAAATGATTCAAAATATTTTGGATTCATTTCTTCATGTAAATCTAGGGATCTGAGACATTCTGAGATTGAAGAAGTTTTCAAACCCTCAGTTTTCCCAAAAGCAATATTGTTTCTCACCCATTCTTACCAGTAGCTTTGATAAACTACACTAATTGTAGTGAATCACATTGTCAGATTCAGTCTGTCTTGGCTCTGTAATAGAAGTGTTACCACCAAGGGTATGTCTAACATACCGCATCTTTGAATGCTGCTCATTAACTTTACCTCCTATTATAGGATGTTAAGGAAAGTTTGAGTAAAGTCTCTCTTTGTAGAGAAAATAATTAAAAATAAGTGTTTTCTAAATGAAGCATTCTCTAAACATTTGAGAAATATCTTACGATAGAGGATATTTTTGTACTTCTTCTTTTGTACTACTGCTTTTGTTCTAATCCCTTAGGGATATCTCTAGTGTCCTGTTCTGAAGCACTTGGCACTGTATTTTTCTAGAGATGCTTTCTATTTCAAATGTATACATATGAATTTTATCCATTTTAGTCAGCCTTTATCCAGTTTCACTAATCAATATCTGAAAATGAGGAGCTAAAATTATATTTGGAAATGTTAATATTTTTTATTTGAACTTTATAGTATAGGAGATTTGACCATTTTCTTATTTATCGTATCAGTTTTCTGTGTATTGGTCATAGATAGAACTGACTAACATGAAATTGAGAGTCTGGAGCATGTAATTATATCAGAATCATATAGTAATAAAGGAACATACTAGACACATACATTTCAAGGATTATAAACTTGATTCTTTCTACTTCCTCTTTCTGTATTCGTTTTCTTGCCACTGGAACTATGATTAATTATTTGAAAGTTAAAGGAGTGTGCTCTCCTTCTCAGATGCTAATTAACTTTGTGTTTAAAATGTAACACTTCTCCAAATAATCTTGAGCAACTTGGTTTAATTAATAGACACATGGCTATTGGTAAGATTGAAGTTCCATGGCAGACTTTTCTGTTTTTTGTCTCATTCTTCCCCCTCAATTTTTGAATATTCATAGGAAACTGTTCGATATTATTGTCATATATTTTGAAACTGAGGATCATCATCTCTGTCTTCCATGCAAACTCTTGAAAAGGAAAATGTATTTCTTACACAGTATGATCCTGCTCTCTCTCTTGAACAGTTTGGCATGAAATTTGATTACATAGCTTTTCCTGTTCAGCTTGTGACCTAAATATAGATCATCAAATACATAGGTTTGTTCATGAACAAACATCTCTTTTTTACTTAAACTGTACTAAGCAAAAGGTCAGACAAAAGTTACAAAAGGATTAAAGATGAATATGTGTAATATTGTATGCAGGTCTTACAAACTGCTGAGAGAGAAACAAGTGGCTTTCATGATACCCTGGCAACTACATCCAGTGGATCAAGTGGGTTGTCAGTCAAATATTGGAAGGTTTATAGTTTGATTGTAAGTATATATCTATATATCTATATATAGATAAAGAATACAAACAGATTTTAATGATAGAATCTATACTATTTAAAATTCATAGTTGTATTCACTATATCCTTTTTCTTCTGTGTCTCTCTCCTTTCTTCTAAGAAGAATATAATTACAATGTTAAAAGATAGATGAAAAGAGAAAATGTTTGGATTTTCTTTTTTTTCCCACACTAATTTCCATTTTAGGTTTTCATTTGTTTAGGATATTGTTTGAACAACTACTTTCAATCACCTTTATTTGACAAATAATTTTATAAGACTAGAATAAAACTAACAGTTTAAAACCACACCCAATATACTTAAGAGTTTTAAGAGCATTTGTACAATCTATAATGCGATTTGCTTGGCTGAGCTAAGACATTTAGCAAATATTAGCCAAAAATTATTTTGGCGTATTTTGGTGTTTGAGTGTATACATAAAATAATAAACTCTTATAACTTGTATAAATATGTTAAACATATAATGTACAAAGAGTACCATTTTCAAGCCTTCTGGGTAGCTGCCTCTTATTATTTTAGCTGAGATTCTTTGAGCTCCATAATTCTCAACACCAATTAGCAAGTTAGAGGGAGTGTTAGCATAGGGTAGGAAACACATAATCTAGCATAGCTTGATTATATGTAGGTGCTTTATTGAGAGAGAGCCCTCCTGGGAGTCCAAGATACGCAGACTACAGAACTCTGACAGGGATTTGAAATGGACATATTTTATACCTTTCCGTTATATTACTTATATGTTAATCATTAAACTTACATTGTTCTATTGTATCTATTGATTTCACCCACGTGTGAGCTGCCGAGCCCACCGAGACATCATTTTCCATTATTCATATGTATACATAATAATTATGTTCAATTATCAGATAATCATCACATCTAACAATCTTATCACTTCTATGACCTAGTACGTATGTCCCAGACCTTATCCCATGATCTAGTACAGGTACATTTTCTCAGGCCTAACCACCCTTTTCCAAATACTACACCCATAATTTTAGAGACATTTTAACCCTATACTATCACGAGGATTTTCCTGATACCTCCCCAAGACAATTTCATTTTCAAATTCTAACCAGAAGTATTCTCATAGTCACTGAGACTCTTCATAGTAACTGATTCTCTTTGGAAAAATTATAGTGAAAAGTTTAAAATAGATATTGTTTAAAAAATATCATATAGGCTTGCATATGGAAAGTATGCCATTAGGTTGGATGGACTTCCATCTATTTGAACATGGATGAGGAAGGTATCTTCCAGGCATGCATTGGATATTACTTATAGCTATTCCCAGGCATTCCCTTGCTTCTCTCTGTGTAGAATAATGAATGTTTGGCTCCAAGACACCAAAAAAAGAATTTCAAGTTGTGATGATGTTTAGGAATTGAAAAAAACCCAAAAAAACCAAACCAAAACCAAAACCAAAACAAAAACAAAAGCAAAAACAACACAAAAAACCACCAAAAACCACTACAATACAAACCAAACCAAAACCCAAAGAAACACAGTTAAACTATTTTTGCTTTGCTTGCTACTTCCTATGGAAATATTTCTATCATAGAATATCAGAGAATCTCAAGAGGCTTTTCCACCTTGTGATGCTTTAAATAGAGGCATTAGGAAATCTGACCTCTTGAAGAAAATAAAGTATGTCCTGCTCTGTATTAGAAAGAATGGCTTTCAGTGTTTAGTCATTGAAAGAGTCTTATTTTCATTTTATAACTTTATCATTACTGCTCAAAATTGGCAGATTGGCAGAAGATAAACAGAAATTGATTCGTTTTACAATGAATATTTATTTCAGCTTCAGTTGGAAGAAAACAGCTAGTGACTACATCCCTCTTTTCAAGATAAGGATGCACATATTAAACACATAACACTCCTCTAGGTAGATTGATGAGACATACTTATACAACCAGCTATGAATGGATTTAAAACTGTTTTATTTTGGGTTATACCTTAAAAAAATTTACATTTTGGAATAAACCAGATGCAGAATTCCCCAGAGGTGTTAAGAGGCTGTGTGTCTTCAAAGATTTCTGTGCTTTTTTTCCCTCCATTTGTCCCAGCAGACAAGTTATACTGGCATTTGCTGTGCATGCTGTTTGGGTGGTATTGAAAAGAATTCCCTGCCTTGATCACAGATGTTCGTTTGTGCCAAAGCACTTGTTTCAGAAGGCTGTGCTATGTTTCCCTCTCATTTCATGGCCTTGGTAAAAATGTCACATTTTGCTCAGGGCGAGGAGTGTTGCTGCTGAAGGAGGGGTCTAAGCTGTTCCACGTTTGTGATACCAAGCATTTGCTGATCAACAGCACTGCAGATAAATTGAGTTGTTGTAACCACACCTAATTCAGTACTGCAAAGTGGAGACAATATGTTTTCATTTTTAATTCATTTCCTGAAGTAAATGTACCATTTAATTGGGTTTCATTTAGACAGTTCTGTATGCAGTTTTGTTGTTTTAAAACTGAATAGATTATTTGCCCACATATTGGTTGTAGATTATTGTTCACCAGGTCCACCTAAGATAATATATTGACCACCTGTTGATCAGCACAGATGATTTGTGAAATGAAACAGAAATATCTGTAATGCCAAATACAGAAAAAATCAATTCATGATCATTGATCTTAGTCCAAATTATTCTCAAAAATGTACTGCACACACAAATTTCTGAATATTTCAATACAATTCAGACCTTACTTAATCATTATGTTACTAACACATCAAGCAGAAGAGAATCCAGCTCTGTATAAAAAAGATATGTTGGATTTACTATACTAAGAATGAAAAAATGCTGACCATAAGCATATTTAAAGAAAAGTAAGACTTTTGCTAATGAACTAGCGCTTCTGCAACACTCCCGCAGGTGTAAATCCAAGTTAGTAGATTTTAATCTTTCCATCCCCTCCCCTGACCCATCCTGCCAGCTTTCTGTAAAAATAATCTGTAGAAATCCTTGAAAAACAATATCTGCTGCCCAGATGAGATCTTGGCAATGTAAATCAGTTATATTCATTCTCTGCTTGCAGAAGAAGCTTTGCCTTTTTTGACACTCAAGGTCAAAAATCATATTCCAGAATCCACCTCTCTATTATCTGTTTGTGGAGACATGTCAAGTTGTCACGTAGGATTAGTTTGGAAAGGTCTTTATTTAGTGTATTTTTCAAAAATGCATGCAAAATATATATATTAACATTAATAAGAAGGTAGTGGATCCTGAAATGTGAAAATTTGCCTGTGTAAATAGGCATCCCACCCAAACGGGCAAAGTCATTAGAAATCTCATAATTCAGTTCTTCTTATAAATAAGAAGAAATACGTAAGAAAAAGTAATAAAGAGGGAGTGAAAAAGAACCCAGAATTAAAAAGTTTTTGAGCTATTTTCTTTTGTGTATGTATCTTCATGAGCAAATAAAAAAGAAAAATGAATTTTAAAAAGTGGCATTTCCATTGATAATGATTATGTTCATCTTTCTCTTTTATGACACAGCAGTAGAAAAAACAATGATGATAAAGCAATATTCTGCTAACTTAGAAATCTAAGGAGGGAACTTAGAGGTGGCTGATTATGAAATCTTTTGTCTATCTCTTTGTGAATAGTGATTTTTATGTCACAGGCTATTTTCTTCCTGTTTTTATTCAGAGCCAGGAATGAGATAAGAGTGAATTTTGCTTAAAAATTAATTTCCAAAGACATATACAAAATGAACAACAAAAGGCAAGACAAGGAGAAAATACCACATCATAGTGTTAAAACACTGAGATGTGTCCTTCTCTTTCCTTTTTATAAATACTTAATAAATATGAGTCAAGTGAGTTCCATGTATGTTTTTATTGTTATCCCACTTTTACTTATTTAGGATTACATTATGTGTGTGCATTTTTTTAGATGAAATAGAAGATGAAGAAAAGAAATTAAAGCAGATCTGAGTGAGGAAGGGAAATGGTTAAAAATGGTATCCCTGAGTCCAAAGAGCAGCTTTCCCAAAGCTGCTGGCAAGAATAAAACCATTTCCCTGTGTTTTGTTTCCATTTACTGCTGTTGCCACCAGCTTTACCTGGTTTTTTTTTCCTTACATGGGTGGAAGGATTTAAAATCCATTCACTAGAAGAATATGCATACAGACAGAAGTGTCTCATTCACAGATCAGAAACAGGTATAACTCCATGGAATTTTGTTAGCACTATTTTACCCTGGAGAGCATGCATAATTGATTGTAGCTGTTTCAGGCAGACATATTTTCATTGGTGCCAGTGAATGAAAGACAGGATCTGCCCCACTGTGGTAGTGTCAGTCACTGTTTTTCCTATGACAATTATGTGACTCTGAATTATAGGCTTAAAGTGACAGACCAGAAATGTGCACAGACACAGTTTTGTTTCAGGTTCTTTATCTGAAGAGCTCTCCAGTCTTGAGTGGCCACTGTGACTTACAGCTTTCAGTCCAGGTGTTAAGAAATTATGCTGATTAAATTGTCTGTTGAAAAGGTATGCTAAAGCCTGGAGATGAAATTCTTCATTTCCTCTCAAGTAAACAAATTTTAGTGGACACTTCTAAACATCCTATTACTTCTTCTTCTTCTTAGATGTTTTGAAAGCTTGATGTACTCTCATTCAGAGAAGCATTTTACTGATAAATCCAAAATAAGTAATTTTTTTTTTTCAGATTAGTTCCTGAAATTCCACAGATTAGTTAACAGATTTATATCACCCAGAGTGCTTTGATATAAAGAAATGTGTAAGTACTTGCTGTTGCTGTAGTAGCTGTTCAAACATCTGCATGCTGGCTCTGTGTGCCATTAGATGTAAGACGTTACCTCAGTTTCTGTGAACGTTCATTCTTACCTGTTTAGAAACTGCCAGTTATGACAGCTGTCCACGAGGACTGTGCTTGAAACCATCAAGTTTTCACATAAAACCATGCATGGTCTTGGATTTTTTAGTCACTCTTCACTTGGCATAAATTTGAGTTGATGACCGGGTAGGTCAAAATGTTCATGCAGAATTGTTAGTGCTCTGTGCCATTCAGTTGTCTGGAACTGGATTTGGGGAGATTTTGGACTTATTTGGAGACAAAGGAAGAAGAACAGTCTGAACAGTCAGAGGTTTCATCTACTCTTGTTGTATGGATAGATGTCAAAGAAAGAAAAAGCTGCTTTAATCATATCCTGTCAGTTTAATGTAGGGCTTTTTATGCCCTATTTTTCTGGGAAAATATATGTAGTACTGCACCACACAATCACGTTAAGTACCACACAGGAAAACCTGCAAAAGATACTGCCATGGTCTAGATTTTGAGCAAATAGCCTAGCAAGACATTTTCATTCTCAAAAGTCAAACCTGCCGTTATATATATTTATGGCTTTGTTTAGATTTTTTTTTTTTTGTACATCTCCATCTAGAGTTTACAAAGTAAAGAGACCTGCTGCAATGTGAACGCCAAAGGAAAGATACACTGTGTCTGTAATATACTGAAATGTCAGGAAATCATTTATTGAGCCACTGGTGCCTTTAGAGGCTGGCTATAATTTGCTTTGCTGTCTGATAATGTGTGTGTTTGTAGACGAATTATCTCAAGAGCTCTTTGGAGCCATAAGGTCATCTTTCGCATATTTGTCAGATACTTCTGTGCAGAGATGCCAAATAGCACATTTTTCTTCCTGAACTTAATAGATCATCTCTCAAAGTAAGTGAAAAAAGAGATTATCTGGTGATGGCAGTACTATCAATGCTGAAGCTTTGCCATACTTTTAACATATTTATATATGTCTATATAGTGAACAAATTATAGGAGGAGCTTTACCTAAAAACAAAGTAGCATGTAATTTCTTTCAGATCAGTGATTGGTAATTCATTTGTGAGCAACTTTATTCAAATACCAGTATTTTAATCATGCCTGCATCCAGGTGCACAGAAACCTTTTGTGACACCAGCATAATTTCTCCCAGTGGTCAAAGGCTGAATATACATTCTGGAAAGAGCACCATCTTTTACATTGGGAACAGGACTTGTGACCATCAGCATCACTTAGGACAGTAGCATTGGATGTGTTTTTTACTATAAGTTAAGGAGATGGAAGGAAAAAGGGGAAATGAATTCACAGTGTGTCAAACAGATGAAATTATTTAATTCCAAATCAAATAGTAATAATAATTTAATAGCACCTTTACTATGAAGCTTGAAGGCACTTTGCAAACATTAGTTGTCAGAGAAAAAGACAAAAGTGCAAAGGGATAGTTAAATAATATGTGATTAACTTAGGTACAGAAAGCTAAAGTGATATGTTAGTATTTCCTTTTGACAGTAGAATTTCTGAGAACAGTCCTAAAAATCAGTTCCAGTTTACATCAGCTTTACACTAGTGTATAAATTTACATCAGTAAGCAGTGACTTCCTTCTGATGTGTATAATTGCGTGACTGATACTCCAAAAGATTGATCCTTGATCCAGTGGTGGGCTGAAGGGTGACCTCTGGCATGCCACTACCATGATGGCAGGCTGATTGTCACCCTGAAAATGGTGCCATCATAAATCTGATGGGCTCAATGCAAGAAGACATGAGGAAGGTTAAGCATAGGAGAAGGGGTACAAGAATAACCAGTGAGGATGGAAAAGACATTGGGATACCTCAGCCAATACCTACATTGGTGGGTAGGGCTGGCCAAGATGGATAGGTCCAGAAAGCAGAACAGCTGATCCTGAGACACTGGCATCAGCACTCTCTGTGTTTTCAGGACTTTTATTGTGGACTGGCTCTAGAATGTCCTCATGACCAACCAATCATCATTGGTGAGATAATTTTCACTGTAGATCAGTACTAGAGTGAGTAAGTTTATGTGGTAAGCAAGATCACACTGCACTGTAAGTGGGACAATCCTGGGGAGTCACTTGAAAACCAACATCTGATCTGAACTGCAATGCAAATATAGACCTGCCCCAAAAGCACAAGAATTGGAAATTCTGAAAAAAGAGATATGTCTGAAGTTGTGTCTCTCCTTTATTCAGATGGCTTTTGCTACCCTGTGTCAGGAGCCTCCATGCCATTTAAAATTGTCTCTTTAGGAGAACACAGGTTCAATTTTTCTTTCAGCAGTGGAGGGAAATGGGAGGGTTACTCTTGTTAATATATTGGCTAATAGACTTTCCTAAGAAATGAAAGAACTTCTATTTTCATTTTCTTTTCCTTTTTTTTTTTAATCACCTGTCTTTCTGAATCTGTGTCTGTTCAAAAATATGACTCTGAGCTCTAAAGAAAGGATTTCCAGTGATTGCCCTGTTTTGCAGATGAGCCTGAGACTTGTGTAGTCCTGACTTGAACTGAACTGTGACATGAGACAACCAACAATGTGAGACTGATGGTGCCAGGGAAAGAGCAAGCAAACAAAATCCTAACAATTTTGATCATTAAGACTCTCCCTTGTGAAGTGAAAACCAAGTGTTTTGTCTTGCTGCAAATAATATTTATACACTTTAACCAGGAACTTGAGGACAATGAAAGGAAATATATGGTAAAATCCATCTGTTGTCAAAATCTATATGTTTGTCACCTCTGATGTTCCGTTTTAGTGAGAACTTCACTTGTGAAGTTCTTTTCCATTACCTGCTTGAAATTAAAACTTGAAATCTTTATGGAGGGTATATGTAAATTAAAAAGATAAGGAAAAACTGTATTTGGAAAAAAGATTATATAATAATCTTTCCATGTAATCTAAAGACCATAGAACCTATGTGAAGACCATGTAATATGAAGGACAGGTTAATATAACTTCCTTGGTGCATAATTGCTGATTGGATTTTTTTTTCTGAGAGATTTTAGATTCAAGACTTCTAAATATTTTCAAGGGGATGGGAGAAGAGGAACAGAAAACAAAACATATTTCTGGTTATAGAAATCTAACTTTGGAGTTTCCAGTTTCAGCCCTTTCACAGTATGTTTCATGTATATTTATGGAGGCTACTGAGGGAAAAACAGTATCTTGTTTTGGATCTTTAAAGCCTGATGCAGCTAACAGCTAATTTTCTTTGATGTCCCTGGGTGTGTTGAATTTAATTTATCAAAAGCAAACTAATATGAAATAGTAAAATAATTACTAAAGTGGAAGTAAAAATAAATTATTAGAACATACCAACAGAGGAAAATAAAGCAGATAATGTCTAAGTTTCTGGGATGTTTCTTATCTTAATTACATTAATCGTAATTGCTATTAGACTGGTGATGGGACGGTATTTTCTACTTTGTTGTAGCAGGTAATTTTAGAGAAGGGAAGTATATGGAAATAAGTTCATGCAATCCAAATTGACATCATACAATGGGACTTTATTTATAGAAATAATCATTCAATGTACCTAGGAGAAGATTTTCAATATGCATTTGTAAGTTTCATAATTATGCAAGTAATTCCAAATTATTTTTTGTTTTTACTTGTTTGTTTCTTCTGTTGTTTGTTTAAAACTTTAATTACATGTGCATGACTTTTATGTAAGTTTTCCATGAATTTTTGAGTTCTGGGAATTCACATTCAGAAAGAATTGGTGCTGTCACTATCTGGGCAATTATTTTTCTAGAATATTGCATTTGTCTTAACATGGAACAGAGACGATACTTAGATGTTTTGACCAGGGTATTTAGGTAGATTTATGGGAACATAAATCTTAATCCCAAACTTAACCTCCTTTTGGAGATTAGCTAGATCACAAATTCCAAACATAGTGCGAGATTTTGTTTTATGACAAATTAAGTTCATAGTTCAACTACTCTATGCTTATCTCCCTTAATGTCAACCAAACTCTGCCTCAGAAAAAATTTGTAGCTAGAAAAAATTAAATTTCATTTGAGAATGCAAACAAGTGGAGGGAAATGGTCTTCTACATGCAAGGGAAGGAAATTCAAATTTGCTCATTAAGTCAATATTGCAGTTTAAATTCTCTTTGGGATCCTATTTTCAGTGATTGGAAACACTGGGAATCAAGACACGGGAAAAATGGTCACAATGAGCACATGAAAGCAACAATCTTGAGATTTCACCAGGATAATACTGCTGCATGGGTTTTCTTTGGTTGAACCTTTCCTTCTTTTTTTTTCATCTGAGATACTCTAGATTGCTAGTGCACATACATACTGAGAAGCTCAGCTTTTAACACAAATTTTAAAGAAAATGGAGCATTTTTAATAAGGAAAACTTAGATTTTGAATTTTTAGGAATTTTTGTTCACTTTAATTGTTTTGAAATTTCATCTTATGCTTGTGTTTTCTGCTCATAAAAAAATTATTAACTTAATCCCTGTGTTGCTTAAAAAACCACTGTTCACATTCTGTAGTTAAGCATTGTAACAGAAATCAGATGTCTTAGATTAAAATGCCAAACCAGTATTGTAATGTCACATTTGAGTTCTGCTTTTTTTCTTTCTAAGTGTGTATTGGGCCATCATCCCTGCCTTTTTGTTCTGTCTTGCTTGTATAGCATCCACCTCAAAGGGCAAATCAATATACATACACATTTTATTTTTAAAATAAATAAGAAGGCATTACTTATTATTATACAGTTAAAGCTATATGAAGTTTTAATGCCACATACATTCTTTTATCAGAATTGCTACCTCTGCCCACTTTATCATTCCTACTGGGGGCTTTTTAGGTATAGCAAAAAATATTGCTTGTTGCTTTTTTTCATGCTGATCATTAATTCAATAGGGATCAGCTCCTGCCAGTAAAGGCTGCATATTTATGCTATTGATTTGTGAGGGAAGGAAGCTGAGGGCTGTTTGTATTGTGCTATAAAATTAATACGTAATGATTCATTAGAACAGCATCCTGGAGCTCATGGGTGAACAGTAATTTGGTATGAGAGCTGTATTTCTATTTTCTACTCTAAATGTGCTTGGGATACCACAACAGGGGAGCACCGCTGTTGCCGTATCTGTGAGCAGAGTCCTAGTCTATGTCCTCTGGGATTTGCTGTCTTTCAAGGTGGGGAGGTGGAGCAACAGAAAGCAGGCAGCATGTCTCTGGGGATACTTCACTCTCCAGCAAAATTATGAGAAGATTTGTGCCTATGTGTGCTGGGAATCCTCAGGTATCGGGAGAGGGCTGAGGTGCCCTTATCTTTCGTGTGTAAAATAAGGAAATCCTCTTGTGTCAATCTCATCAATCTCATTTATCTGTGTTTTTTACCACAGCTAGAATGACTGGAGACCATTAACCTGATATTGCTATGGAGTATGAAGCTAGGAAAAGAACAACACAAGTTTCCTGTCCCCAGGGAAACCAGTGGTCCCTGTTCCAAATTATCTGATAGTGCTATAATTGCTACTGTTATTCAGAAATATTTCATTCTTTGGGGACTGTTTGGGCAATGATTGTGCCCATCCTTAATACAGCCCTAATTCAGCTCTTCCTTAGGAAGAATTTAACTGGGATAGAATATAAAAATCTGAGCTTTCAAGACCACAACTGGGAAGTATTCAGGAGTGATTATAAAATACATTGAAGCTGAAGGAACATTTACAATATGTTTTAAATTTGGCTGTATTGGAAATATATATTTTAACTGATTTTTGAACCTTCAGAGGCACCAATTACTACATCCTTTAAACTCAGAAACAGTGAATAGACTGGAGCACGTAAGTGGTGGCAAAGTTGAGTAAAATAAATGTGAAAGCATTGATATGCTGAATGTGGTTTGTATTAGCAAAGATTTGATATTCATATGATTGATAGATCTTTAAGATTACAATGTGTAAACTACATTGACAGGGCAGAAGGGAGACCTGTTTTTAGAGGAGAGCACCAGCTATGGATTGAAAGGCTTTAGAGATTCCAGTGTTTTTAATATAAAGGGATGAGTTTAGACACACAGCGTCTCGTGTCAGCCTTTACACGAAATGTGCCTGAGGGCACTGTCCTTGTGGTGGACCAGAACTAAAGTTGAAAAATGAATGAATAGAAGGAAAATGTAGCAATAAACAGTAGGTGTGCATACACTACAACTAATAACAACATTGTCACTTGTTGAGATTGACAGGTTCCTTGTTTAAAGAATCAATTGACACCTGTGATACCTGACCAGTTTAAGTGACTTTTAATTTATTTTTGAGCAATATTTTCTCTAGTCCCCTTCTAGACTATAAACCATATAACTTACTCACTTCTGAATTTCAGTGCAATTCATCCTTGCTAATTACTCCTTGCTGGCGGCTTTAGAAGATAGATGGGAGAGTGAATAACAGCATTACTAGTACAGTATGTCACTATAGAATAAACAGACCAGAAGGAGGGAAACAGATTATGGTGCAACAATGGCCAAATATTTACATTTTCTGCAGCAAAGCATAGCACAGAGGAGTAATCTTCTCAGCATGAGAGCTTAAGTTAGAAACAGGATGTTTTCCATATAATTTAGAGACTACCACTGATATAAAATAGTGAAGGTGACCACCTTCCTTTTCTGTTTTATTTGCAAAAGATTTGGGGTTTGGTTTGTTCATTCTGTCAGGCCTGCAGGTTGTCAATAATCTAATTCCTATGATGAGCTGACAGTCTGGAGGGTAGATAGGAACTTCATAGACGATCTACATGCTTTTGTAAATGAGAAAAAAAGAGTGCTTAGAGTTTTGCATGGTAGTGGAGTAAGCTATGCTGATGAGGCATTGATGCAAAAGAAAGGTTGGGAAAATTGCCAATGGAATTTCAGGTACCGGTACAGGTACTAAATTTGATATGAAAAGGACTGCAAACAAAAAATATAAATCGTGAAGGAGGGAAAGAACAAAACGACCACTATATAAATGTATTTCATACCTACTCTCTTTTGAACTGTTATCTTCTAACTGCACAATATCCTATATTAAAATTTTACTCTTGCTATTCTGTGGAACTTTTTGCTAATTCATGTCCTTTCCCAGATGTCACCTTTTTCACCCACTGGGGTTTCAGTTGGGACTTTTGTAAACATTCGTGTGAACTAGCTGAACTCACTCAGAGGATGATATGTATAGAAGCATTCAGTGTGGGAAAAAAAAAGATCATTCTAGTTTGTACTTTCAATTCATAATGTCCTGTGAGAGTAGTCCTGATAAGGTCCAAAACCTTAACTGTAAGCTACACTAGAAATCTGAGACAACCTTCAAGGATTTAAGAGACATCAGCTTTCCTCAGTGTGGGCAGAGGAAGTAAAAGTGCTGTTAGTACATGGTGGGCTTGTGGAGAAATATCATGAGTCAAAGAGAAATGTAGCCCAAATCTGGTGAAATATGTTGCTTTCTTGGCTTATATTCACAGTATGGTAGAAAACATCTTGACATCATCCTGTTATTTCTTTGAGAATAAAAATATTTCTGCTTTTGCTGTGAGTGTGTTCATCTCTGGAGATCTCTGCCAGAAAAAGAGTTCATGTCCCCATTGGCTCAGCCTGAAACATTCACCTTTACCCATGTAAGGGACTTGCAAATCCAGTAGCTATGATAAGGGACAGAGTGTACTAATGCAGAAACATTCAGCTGCTCTCAGCAGGAAGTGTCTTGTCAATACTGGCAATAAGTAATGTGCTAAAGATTTACTGTCAGGTGGCTGTCTTGACCACAGCAGGGTGGAAAGTTGCAGCAGGTGGATGGCTGTACACCCTTAGGTTACCTGTGTTTACTTTGATGAATGTGTGTAGTATCCATGGTCTGGATTATTACACTGAATTGAGGGGAGGCTGTAGTAACTGATAAACCCAGAAAAAATGTTTTCCACCATTAACGGAGAAACTAACAGCTAAATAATTGGACATAGGAGGCATCAGCACTATTATTTTCTTTTTCCTCAGGTTTCTAGCACAGTGCCCTGCATTAAATTGAAAAAGTTCCAATCACGCTATTTGCAGTAGAAAAAAATTGATTGAACAGAATGGTTGCCCCATGGTTATTGTGATCCTGTATTTATTTTTATTAATTAAAATTTATTTCATTCATTTTGGGGTTGTACAGTTATTAATTTATTTTTTCTACAAAGGAAAATTACATTGGTTTTCTTATGTAATGTTTTTGAACAACTTTTAAAAGTACTGGGAGAAAATATGTCTTTCACAGCTTGTCTGGTATTAAAAATTTGCCTATTTTAAAGTGCACTGATACAAGCTTCAAGTTAGTAATCATAGAATCATAGAATATTTTGGGTTAGAGTGCCGTGTAATCTAACACCCCTGCTATGAGCAAGGGCATTTTAAAATAGATCAGGTTGCTCAGAGCTCCATCTAGTCTGACCTTGAATGTTTCCAGGGAAAAGGCACCTTCAAATAGATCAGGTTGCTCAGAGCTCCATCTAGTCTGACCTTGAATGTTTCCAGGGAAAAGGCACCTTCAAATAGATCAGGTTGCTCAGAGCTCCATCTAGTCTGACCTTGAATGTTTCCAGGGAAAAGGCACCTTCAAATAGATCAGGTTGCTCAGAGCTCCATCTAGTCTGACCTTGAATGTTTCCAGGGAAAAGGCACCTTCAAATAGATCAGGTTGCTCAGGCCCCTATTCATTCTAACCTTGAATGTTCCCAGGGATAGGGCATCTACCACCTCTCCGAGCAACCTGTTCCAGCATGTTATCATTGTCATAGAGAAAAATCTCTTCCTTGTATCTAACGTAAATCTACCCTCTTTCAGGGTAGTGCCTCTGTCAGTTTGAAGCCATTCCTACTTGTCCAATCACTACATACCCTGGTGAAACGTCTGTGTAGATCTTCTGTAGGGTCCTCTGTAGCCTCCTTCCAGTACTGGAAGGTTGCTATGTTTCCCCANCCAGGGATAGGGCATCTACCACCTCTCCGAGCAACCTGTTCCAGCATGTTATCATTGTCATAGAGAAAAATCTCTTCCTTGTATCTAACGTAAATCTACCCTCTTTCAGGGTAGTGCCTCTGTCAGTTTGAAGCCATTCCTACTTGTCCAATCACTACATACCCTGGTGAAACGTCTGTGTAGATCTTCTGTAGGGTCCTCTGTAGCCTCCTTCCAGTACTGGAAGGTTGCTATGTTTCCCCAGCGCCTTCTCTTCTCCAGGCTGAACAGCACCAACTCTGCCAGCCTGTTTTAATAGCAGAGGTGCTCCAGCCCTCTGATCATCTTTGTGGCCTCCTCTGGATTCCACTAGGTCCGTATCCTTCTTATATTCAGCATTCCAGGTGGAGTCTCATAAAAGTGAAGTAAAGAGGCAGTGGGTAAACACTAACTTCTTTCACAGAAAGAACTTTTATGTGTATTTTATTTTTTTTTAATCCAGAGTAACTACAGAAGCATGGAAGACTTTCTCTGCCACACCCTTAAGTAAATACATTTGCTTATAAATCCACACTGGCTACTTCCAATCACCTTCTTCTACTACCTGTGTTTGGAAATGCTTTCTAGAAGGATTAATTGACCCACCACCTTCCCAGGGAGTGAGGCATGGTTGACTTGCCTGTAGCTGCCTGGATCTTTCTTCTTACACTTTGAACAGACTTAATTGGCAAACCAGGCCAATTGAATAAAAAGTGTTGAGGTTTTTAATTTTATCCATAAAGAATAATTATTAGAATTTGATGATGTACATGTAAACTTTTCCATTAATTGAAAATGTGCATTTATGGTAGTTATTCCTTTGTTATTTAGAGCATTGGGGGGGCTAATTCTTACTTTGCTCAAAAAAGTTCATATAGAAAAACTCATAAATGTCTATCTTCATTCTATTCTGCTCGACACTGCACTATTTTTAGAGCCATTTTAGTGCCATTTACAGAACACCCATTTTACAAGGCATCTTCTGGGCAGTTACCTTAGTGTCCTGAGTTTCAAAGTGCCTCCAAGCTGCCCCAAGCACCAGCAAGTTTTTCTGAAAGCCCTAAAGCAGTGTGGTGCACCAAGGGACAGTTTTAATAATTCCTTCTAATTGATATATGATTATGTGAGTCCCTATGTCCTCTAAGATAGCTATGCCCTCTCTGCATTTCTGACCTACATCTGTCACTATTTTAATAATAAATTCCATGTCAGTGGTTGCTCCTAAGCAAAAGTTGCATGTAAAGAAATCCTGTTTCTCAAATTACCTGATTTTCACATTTTAATCATATGTGCCTTTTGCTAACCATTTTTCCAAACCTAGAATTCTTTCAGACTGGAAGGATTCAAACAGGAAAGCATGAATAATCTTGATGTTTCAGGGTCAAAATCAGATTATACTTCAGAGTATGTGTGTTTCTGTTCCTTCTCTGTCTGTGGTACTTTAAAACACAATCAATCCCAGGTCTTGACCTGCTCTTGAAAAACTGGATTGCTGTAGGGTTTATGAAAGACTTTCATAATTTTTTTATCTCAGAACATTTACATATACTTTTTAAAATGTTCTGATATTGTAAGTGAATGAACAAGTGAGGGAAACTTGCTTTTCAGTAAATACTAAGGGTCCGATAGTTGTTTTCTGACAGTGTGAAATGAAGCACAGACCACTTTTCTTGACCATCATGCACTTCAATCATTAATTCACACTATTGTCTGGGTAGCATCCCACATGCCAGGTACATTCTAGATACGGTACATGCAGGAAATTTTCTGGAAATAGAGTGTCATGTCAGTCTTCACTAAAATGTGACAAGATCTAGAGTTTGACTTTGAAGGGGGTTTCTTCTGAAATAGAGAGTGGTTCCCTTGTCCCCTTTTTCATATGAGCTTTTTGGAAAAAACAAAGTATTTTGTAGGCATTATAACTTCAACTATGACTGGAATACAAAGAGTTAATAGAACTGAATCAGTCTTGAGGTATGTGGGAAACTTTTGCAGTGCCAGCTAGATGTTTGTTTTCTTTTTTGAGATCATTAAACAAGCTGAAATGTTGTCTGATTTCAGCTGTGAGGAAAGATAAATCCTCTTTCCTTCAGCCTCCCCACAAAGAAACAAGTACTTAATAGCAGCAGTAAATAACTAAATTAAATACAGTTCAACACAGTGTAGTTGCATTTAAAATTATGAGAACTGATTTGAAGTGGAAACAAAAGAGTTAATTTAGAGCAGACAAGAGGAGACATCCTTCTTTCTATTTTTACCTGCTGGTTGTAAGATAATACATGCATGTATTCCAAAGGGAGCAGGAGACAAGAAGGGATATTTTGTTCTTTTCTGAGTAGAAGATACAGGAAAACATGAAAGTCATAGCCTAATCTTAAAATTTGTTTGCAAAAGACTTGGAAAAATAGGACATGAAACTTCAATTTCTTGTTTTCTTTCTGAACATTCTATGGTTGCAATAGCAGCCACAGCCAAGGAGAGCTTAATCTCTGAGACCAGATAATGCTGTTAGCTGAATAGCCATTCAGAAGGTGTGGACAAATAAACGTAAAGCAGTTTTTTGCCCTTCTATTTTCATAGCCACACACACTCTAATTCTTAGTTTCTGGATTTTCATGTTTCTCCCATTTCATTAAGTGCTCTACATGATTTTTTTTCTTTTAATTTATTTGTCTTCCAGACAATTTTAGACTAATGATGTGCGAGGCAGAAAGAGGTGTAGCCCCTGTGGAAGCAGAGTTCTCGGAGCCACTGTGCTCAGGTGTCTTTCAGCACTGTTCCTGCTATCACAGCAATTGCCAGCAGGCACACCTGGAGAGACAGCCCTCACTTAAGTAGGGGTTAAAAGTAGAGGGAAAGCTTAGAAAGGGAATGAATGTGTTCTTGATCTGATAGTGCTGTGTTATGCTGCAGCCAGAAGGCTAGAGAGTAAGAGGAAACCAGGTATTTGGAGCTTGAGGCCAGGATTGCTTGAAGTTTCAGATTGTTTTTTGTTGTCTGGGTTGTTTGTGTCACCATGCATGCTGCTCTGATTCCTAATAAAGAACTGAGGATACTCACTCTGGAAGAGAATGAAAATTAAAACCATGATATTTGTATTTTTGAGGGAATTCTATTAACTTTGAAGGTGGAACTTTTGTTGCATCCCACTCTTGTAGAGAGAATTTGGACCCCAGTCATGTAAGTCTTAAAATATTTCAAATTTGAATCTCATGGTTATACAAGTACTTAAGAACATAAAATCCTTCTGTTACATGTTCTTTCTGCCTCTCCAATATTAGGAGAGGCTACCTGAGTGAGGGGCTGAGGTGGTCACAACGTGGGACAGGAAGTTTGCTCTGCTTTTTCATCTGCAGGAGAGAGGCAGGGGTGTGTTGCCCACACTGTTGGGTCTGCAGCTTGGTAGGCAGCAGCCAAATGCAGCTGTAAAAGATTTTTTGGAAGGAGGGTAGGAGAGATAAAGGAAATGAGTGGCATAAAGAAGCATTTTGGTTATTGCGCAAGGATTTGTGGTGGGTGGTTGCAAACTCCCACTTTACTAAACTCTAGACACTGATAGCTCCATCAGTGAGTAGCTCCCATCAAGGGGATGAATCACAAAAACTATAAATAAATATGGTCTACTGCATGTGTTGATTTTACAGTCTGTAAGGTTTGCCAAGAAAGAGTTGAAAATATGTTTTCTTAGCAGGTGTGAAAGGCCATGGTGCTTTTATCTTCAACGAGGGACCTATGACCTACAAAAGTGTGTGACAAATTTGTATCTCCAGAGTTTCAGTTTTGCTGAGGAAAATAGATCATTCTAGCCCAGCAGTTGCAGAGATAACAGCCCAAATGTGAAACTGAGGTGGACTCATTAACTCCCTGACTTTGCTAGTGTCTTCATATGGTATATTTAGGAGTGTGAGGTTTTTTTCCACTCTGTGTGAGCTGCAATAAAATTTGAAGGCTTCTTGGTAGCATTGAATGTTTGATGACTCTTGGCTGAAAGATGGGAAAGGAAAGGGAGCAGGAAGTAGAACAGGGAGTGTTTTGAATTAGAATGGGAAATAAAAATGTAGCAATAGGATTCTTCTGCCTCGACTTCACACCTTTGGTATAGCTAGGAGTTGATGAAGAGAATGGTTTTGATGTGTGCTTAATTTGGGAAGAAATACACCACATGTTTTTATATATTTTTGGCCAGGAGTGTGATTTTAAACTTCTTAAATTGCTGCTCCTTAATGAGAGGTGTGCTGTTCTTGTCTCAAATGGCAAGAAATATTTGTGGTAAAATTAGAGACACAGGACTGTGTTTTTATCAGCCTTGTGATATTCAAGCACAAAACTTCTGCCTCCTTTGTGCACAGTTTGAAAAATATTGCTCTAAGCTGTGAGGGAAAAGCAAAATAAATGGGGGGAGGGTAGGATGGGGACAGAAGGTTTTCTGTCTTGGAGTTGAGAAGCCAACCTACTAAGGTCTAAGTTGTTCTAGTCAAGTTCTCTTGGTTGCTTTCCTTTTGAAATGCAAAAGATTACAAAGAAGGAAATATCAGCAATGTCACATGAAATACAATCGGACTATAATCTGTTTCAGTAAAGAATTATTTTTGTATTTCTTCCTATCTCTTCTGATACACGATTCTGTAAGTCAAAAAAGCATGAAGTGACTTCATGGGAGAATTGCAACGGAAGAAAATGTTTTTAGTCACTTGAATATATATTATTCTAACAGTTGTAAAAAAAGAAACAAACCTAGTGACAACCAATATAGTTACAAGCTCTTACATCTGGGAGAATGTGTCTAAAGAGAGAAGATGTAGGCCAAGAATTGATGCAGTTGGTGGTGATCTGTATCAAATTCAAGATCTGCATCACTGACTTTACTGAGTCTGTGTTCACTTAGCTATTGTGCCTAAAGTGATTGAAAATGTATAATGAGAAGATTTTTAGTCTGGGAAGAATAAACCATGCTGGAAGTAGGAAAACCAAACCAGTGTTTCACTAGGATCATGTGAAATATTTCTCTTGGTATTAGTCTTTAATCCAGGTACTGCTTTTCTATTAATCCATATTTCTAATACTCATCCTTGTGTGGGTGTGGTTCAGTGTCTCTTAAATTTGCTTGAAAGACTCTTCGTTTTTTATTCATTTCCTCTTCAATTAGAAAATAAACACCTAAAATTGAAATATACCATAACTTCAGCCTTAAAGCAGAGTTTTCTGTTGTACTGACAGGGGAATTTAAGTAGTGTCTTGGGATAATTATCAGATTGGAGAGATTTCCAGTCAAATAGAGGGACAGAACAGGATTTGTAACTGTATGTTTGTGCCTGAAATGAGTGGATCAGAGGGACTAAGGAGTTTTTGTGTTATACTGTCATTAGAAAACCATCTTCCTGTTTTAGAAGCTCAGTTGGGAGTGAAGTTGATTGGTGATGATTACAAAAGCTGTGACTGTGTTTTGTGCTTGAATTGGAGATGGCTTCAGGAGGAGATGAGAGCCAAATCAAATCCTTGGTTGTGCATAAGTGTAATCTTGAGACTTGGAGAGCCTTCCTAGCAATTCAAAGTGAGAAATTTAGTACCAGTTTGCTAATCTGAGTGGTGGGTAAATGAATAGGAATCAGGAGTATTATATAATAACGGTCTTGATTTGAGGGTTTGGCTTTGTTGGTATTTGTTCTTCTTTGTTTGGGGGCTTTTGGATGTGCATGTGTGATAACAAGAATTTCTTTTCATGTTGTTATATAGAATTTAGATTCCCTATAAATGGAAAGAAAAGATTCCACTTCAAATATCATATAAATAGGAATTACTTTTATTTAGAACTTAGACATAATGGGGCTTCTGGAACAAAACTTCAAATGACTGTAATGGAAATCTATCCCTTCTGAGTTGGTAATAGCTTCACAGCTGGACAAGGACATCAGAAAAGGGAAAGAACTCTGTGCAGTACTTTCCTTAGAGTGAAACAGATAGAAAATTCATTTGACTGAATATGTGAACTTGAGAGACAATGAATGAGACTTGACAGCTTCAACATGCAGATCTATAGAAGAAACAGCATGAGCTACTATATTTTGAAATAAGAAACTTAGTCTTTTGGCTTTGTTAGTGTTGAAGAGTAGTTTAATTGAGACAGATTTTTTCCAGCATTTTTCTTGCTAAGTTAATGTTAAGGAATTTTCAAAACATTAATTTTTTTTTAAGTAAGGACCATTTTTCATGAGAAAAAGGATAATTTGTTCATCATTTAAAATATTCATTATGAGCTTTAAATATAAATTTACTTAACTCAGGAAAGATGTATTTTTACTTGACTCAGAGGGATAATAGAAGTAAAATCAGGAGGGCATTTGAGGATTTTTTTGGTTTTTTTAAATTTAAATTTATTGTTGATTTGTGGGGTTTTTTGGGTTTTTGCTTTGTTTTTTTTTTTTTTTTTTAGCAGAATCTGACAAATTAAATGTGGCATGAATTACTTTAGGATTTGTCACATTTTCTTTTTTCTGGCTATAAGAAAAAAGAGGTTCCTGCAGTTTTGTGAGCAGTTTTTAACGAATGCTCATCTCCTTCCAATGCAGTCAGAATGAGATAAGCGCATGTTAAATTGAATCTCCTATATAAAATGTAATCTTTAAAAAGTGCTATATGGAGGTTAAGGAAACAATCAAACAAAAAACCCAACAAAATCCCACCAGCTGTCATTGTTCAACTTAACATACTCAAAGACTTCATGTTTGTTAATGGGGTAGGGGTTTTTTTGCTTGCTTTTTTTTACAAAAAGCAACAGCCAATATTGCTATTTTAATCACTAAATTTGATTCTGCAGTATGAGGATAAATATTTGTAAATGAATGGAGTACCCAGGGAGGTGGTGGAGTCACCAGCCCTGGAGATGTCCAAGAAATGACTGGACGTGGAACTTAGTGTTCTGGTCTAGCTGACAAAGTGGAGATCAGTTAAAGGTTGGCCTACATAATCTTGGAGATCTTTTCCAAGCTAATAATTCTTTGATTCTCTAAAATTCCTTTTCCAGCATATCATTTTCTTAGGCACAGGTCATAAAACTGATCTTCATTAAACTTAGATCAGCAGTACTATAGGCAAAAATTTTTAATCTTTATTTCTGTATGGTGAACTGATGGCTTTTTAGGACAAGACATGAAAAGATTAAAATGCTTAATAACATAATTTTTGTGTTGCCTTTTTTTTTTAACAAGACAGTGTCCCTTTTGCTATTTTATAATTCTCTCTCAAAGGTCCTCTAGTTAAGATCTTTGAGAGAGTCATTCTAGTTGACATGGTGTTTGGTGGCTTTGCACATTTATGAAGAAAAACATATCTTTCAAGGAAAAGCAGGACTTAGATGGATCCTAGTTCTCTTGTAGGACTGGTAGCATGGGAAGGTAACTGGCAGAGTCTTCTTCATTTGATAAAGGATCTTAGGAGTGGTACTAATAGTAATGTACTTCACTCTTATGAACATGGCTCTCTGGAACCTTTACATGGGTTTGCAAACACTGTTGTTCTGTCTTGTGTCAAATATAGCACCTCCGGGACAGAATTTGTGTAACTCCTGGACTACCAGAAAATGAAGACATCAGTTCAGTAACTCTTCCTTGCAAATATTCCAAACTATGATCAGGTCTGAAAAGCTTTTAAGGAAAGCAAGTTTTAATGTTTTACCCTAAAATTATTCTGTCAAACAGACTTTGAACAACCAATCACAAAATCTTTTCCCTACTCACCCTCAGTTGCCCATTCTTCCTGTGATTTTTTTTTTTTTTTTGTTTTGGGGTCTGTTTTGTTTTGTTTGTTTGTTGGATTTGTTTTGAGTTTTCTTTTCCTAGCAGTCCACTGGAATGAAATGGACTAAATTTGGGTCAACTGCTCTGCTTGAGTTGTTCCAGTGACTTTTCCTCTTTTTCCACACTGGTCCATCAAATAAGTTATTTTGAGGTTTTTTTGGGTGCTTGCTTGGCTTGATATGATTTGGAGGGGTTTTTCTTAGCTGCCTACTCTAGGTTTTAAAGTGATTTGTATAAGTACCCTCTGCTATTCAGGTATATTCTGCAGCTGACTTTTTCTTTTTTTTTTTTTAATTTTGCATAATTTTACACTTTTGGGTGTTGTTTTTATTAATTTTGTTCAGTATATCTAGAGAAACTTCACTCTGTAGTTAACATATAATCAAATTTTACATACACATCGACACATAAATATAAACCCCTTTTCCCTTCCCTGCTGGGGAATAAAATGGTTAGAAACAATTGTTTATTTTAATTTAATTCTACACCCTAAAGTAAGTTTAGGGATAGTTTTTTTTTAAATGTACATCTCTCAGGTATTTCACATCTTTTCACATAATAGTGCTTATTCAGAAAATTATTGCATAGTAACTTCATTTGAGGGTTATGTTAATATATCATTAATATAAATTTATATCCTTATAAAAGTGCAATAGATTAATTATATTTAAAGAACAGAAGAGGCTATATCTGAATGCATCCTGTTGAGTCTGAAAAAAAGAGGCTGCATAAAATGTCACTTCCCTATTAAAGTTACCTTCTTTTCATTTTTGTTAAAGGGCAAAATCAGGTCAAATGCCCATTTGCTTTCTTCTGTCAGATCAGCTTCTGCTGCTTTGTATTTGTCATAGAGCTCAAGCATGGACAAGGGACCTGGATTCTCTCTTCTGGTTCATGCATTAAGTCCCAGCTCCAGATCTGAGCCCTTTCCAAGGTTTCTTGAGTTTAGTGCATAAATCTTTGACTGGTGATAATGGCTATGGCTCCCTAGCTGGTGCCCAGTCACTTGCTGGATTATAGGCTCAGCAAAGTCTCAATTCATATTAGCTTGTTGTCTTGGTTTGACAAGA
>VXAX01000398.1:2020835-2082305 GCA_013399835.1 Leptocoma aspasia | reverse complement strand
CTCTTTCCTTGGATCCAGTCTCAAACCCTTGTGTTTTTACTGCTCAAGCTAGGGTTAGGGTTATGCCTAGGGTTAGGGTTCAGAAAACGATACAGTCCGGGGCTCAAAGCACACTGCAGGTTCAAAGCTCCTACCACTGGGAAGACAAATCTGCCACAACATATCTCCCATCACATGTTTTTCCTTGCATGCAGTCTTACACCTTTGTGGCTTTTACTGCTCAATTGCGGGTTAGGGTTCAGAAATTTAAAAAGCCCAGGGCTCCAAGCACGCTTCACCTTAAAATCTCTTGCCTAGGGGAACTAAAGTCAAGTAAAATATGACTCCTATTGGGGTGTGCCCAAGAAACCAAAATGGGTGTTCTCCCGAGCCTTCCTGGTATCCCAGCTAAGCCAGGCAGCTGTAAGTCGGGAGTTTGCCTCAGCTGAGGCACTGGATAGCTCCGTGCCGCAGGCCGCACAATGGCCTGTCCGGAGCCGGGAAAGCAGAGAGACTGAGCTGGCCTTGCAGGGGGTGCTCACCTCAGGTTACCTCAGTCGAGAGTCCTCTAGGCTGTGGTGAAGAAGGAGCCAGCTGGGAGAGAGGTTTTTCAGTCTTTATTCCAGTTTCATGTGGCAGTTTCCTGTGGCAGCCTCTCCCCCCTGGAAGTCCTGCTGGCTCACTCTCTTGGTGACTCTCTTGACGATGTGCCCACCAACCTTTTATCCTGGGGGAAGTGGCTTCAGAGGAAGCAAGCAGCCACCAACCAGCTGAGGAGAAGGGTGGGTTTCAGGGGAAGATTGACACCTAGGTGGCCCTGTCCCTTTGGGGGCATTCTTTGTATTTAGCCAACCACACCACGGCCTTTCTGGAATGTCCCCGAGATAAGAGGACAATGGACGAGACGGGGTTTGTGTATTGGCGCGTTACCTGGGTGGGGAGAGGGGGAAAGGTTTTACCACAGGGGAAAAACCCGGGGCTGGGGCGAACAGGATTTTGGGAATAAACTTAGAGGCACATTGCAACAGACTCCCTGCACACATTTTTCCTTGGATCCAGTTTCACACCCTTGTGCCTTCTACTGCTTTGCCTAGGGTTAGGGTTACTCCCATCATGTCCCTTCACAAGGGGTTTGTACCTGCTTGTACTACTGTGTTTTAATTCAGAATTCACATCAACAGAGGGAGCACTGAATCCCTTTCATGTAGCAATCTTTCCTATGGAAATTATCTCCCAGCTACAGAAATAAATTGCTTTTGCGCAGTCTCAGTCTGCAAAATAGATGACACTCAGAGAAACTTTACTACATTAAATCAGTTTCAAACAGCAGGAGCCTGCATATTTAAGGCTCTTTCTAGTGTGGTTTCACAACTAAAAAACAAAGAACTTAAGCAGTTTAAAAATACACAAAAAATTGTCACAAAAACAAGCATTGGTATATTCCAACATACCTCTTCACATCAAAGAAGATTAATGGCTGGTTTTTTCCTCTATGTGTTCATTCTGGACACTAAGATACATATAGTAGTTTAAAAACTCAAGCCCTCACACCTACTAGATGGGAAAGATTCTATCCATAAAGCATTTCTGGAAACATGAAATGTAAGTAAAATAAGCTTCTTTTTTTCTTATTTTTTTTTTCTTTTTACCCTCCCCTCCCTTAAAAATGCTTATTCAAATGGAAATGCTTCAGTAGTACTACTACTACTACTGCTGCTGATGATACTGCAGTCTTTTGTAAATCATGTTAGTACTCCTTGGAATTGCCACTGTTCTCTATTAAGTACACTGTCTTTACTTGAAACACAATTAAATAATAATAAATTTTGCCTTTCCGTGCAGCACACTGTTGAATAAAACAAAGGTTAGCATTTAAATTGTTTTACATTTAACTAGGGATACTTGGTTAGCATTTGTTCAATTTCAAGGTAAAAAATGGTTTTTTCGCTATCTAAATGGATTTTCCCGGGTTTTCACTAGTGTCCATTGCCTGTTGGCCTGGTGCCACCCATCTGCAACAGAAAGTCTGACTTCATCTTCCCTGTATCTTTCCATCAGGTAGCTGCAGACAGCAACTGGCTCTCTCCATTTCTGGGCTTTTTCTTCCATGAAGTGTGTGGACAAACTTGTGTGTATTCAAGGACTCTCACTGTCTGAAATTTGCCAGAAATCAGGTGCAACACAGTGGGTTGCATTTTCCTTTCGAAATCAGGTGCAACACAGTGGGTTGCACGACAATCCCGATAATTACAGGAATAAGTATCACATTTGATGGAACCAACTGCCCATCTCCTCCCACTGCATGGCTGGCTGAACTGGGGTTGGTTTCAGTCTGCCCTTGAACAGGGAGATGGAAGAAACTGCAGCTGGTGTTCATTAGCAATCCAGATGGCCATGCCATGAAGCAAGGAAGCATTGCTCCTGGAGCAGCACCACCTTACCCACTCCACTGGATTCCTTTCAAGACAGGTAAGCCAGAACCCAAATGATGCTGCTAGAAAGTATTTTTTTTTTTTTTAATCTTAGTGATTGAGAGTGCAAGGTCTGAGGACTCTGTTACACTGGTTAATGTGCCCATCCCCTTCAAAACTATGTGATCAGGTTTAAGATTTCCATACATTAGCTGGGCTGTAGTAACCATCTAAGTGCTCTCTGCTTGATGGAAATAGCAGGTTGTCAGTATTTAGCTTCTCTGCAAGTAGTTTAAAGCTATGTGCTGTTACCTTGAATTTAACAGAAATAACTGTTCCCAGGCAGAGTTACTGGGACTGAGCTGATCCACAGGGATGTAACAGGCTATAATTTATGATCTGTGTGTTTGAGCATTTCTTACCGTACAAATTCACACTGGTATAATAAAAGTAAAGCAACTTCTGGGTGTGAGGAACTATCAACTTGGTGCTGTGAACCCCAGATGAACAAAAGCACACAAGCCCCTACCTCAGGTTGTGGTTTTGCTCTGATTAAGCTGCAGCACTTCAAAGACATTTAAGCAAGTAGATGTGCAGTAAGCATCTGATTGATTTATTTCTTTAATTGCTACATAAATCTCATGGGCCCATGAAAAATCAATCTTGAGAAATAATCCAGCTTGCACTCCAAGGCAGGATCAGCTATACTTGAATGCCAGGTACCGACAAAACATGAATCCACAGCACTAATAAACTGCTCCCAGCAAAAGACTTGAAAGAAATAAAAATGCAAATGCTAATTCTGCTAGCACATGCAAGTCCTAAGAAGTTTTCGTTTCCGGAAGGGCTCAGACTTGGCATCATGTGGTGCCACTGATGAGACCTCCATGGAGATCATTAGGAAGAGGTTGGGCTGCTGTATTGTTTTTGAAGATTTCCACCCACCTGAGCTTAGTCAAAGCAGAACAGATATTGTACTCATGACTTAAGAGTCTCAAGGAATTTAATTATTTTTTTGGCTAACATTATGTATATCAGGCATCTACGAGAGCCAAGCCTTTGACCATATAGATAGAACTCTCCTGTGCTTGTGGAGTACAAATAATGTGAACACTTAATCACATGAGAGCTGGGCAACAGTTCTATTCAGATTTAAGATGGAAGAGTCATTGAAGCTCGAATCAGTGCAGCAATAAGTTACCAGTTACATACACATCCTGTTCCAGGTTGTGTATGTGTATTAACTTAGCTACAAGATTGGAACTGAGTCGAACTAGTTCTGATAGAAACAAAAAAGGCATTCCAAGACCCAGGTAACACAGTGTAAGATATGGGAAAACAGTGCTGATCACCAAGATGGATAATAACCATGACCCCAAGGCATCAGTTACTAAGTTTTTTGAGACAAGAGAATTCTTGGGATTCTTTATGAGGAGCTTCCCTGTTCCTGAGGGTAAGTTCTTGTCTATTACTTGAGCATAGGGTCTTGTAACTGAGAGCACAAGTTACTCAGCTGGAAAGGGTGAGACCAGAGTCCAGCAGTTTTGCCCTACAATGTGACAGCATTGGTGAAGTTATCCTGAGGAGTACCTCCTGCAAATACCAAGTTCAAAGTGTGATTATTGGGAGTCAGATAGACTAAAGTACAGCTGTGGAGACCCACAACAGGCACAGATATGCTTCAAACAGAGGATCTGCCTTAACAGGCTGCCTTTCATTTTTCAGTTGTATATGCAGTAGGGACATGGGTCTGTAGATTATGCACTAGATTTTAATGAACCTTTTGTGTCACTGTTTTTGTAGTGCAAATGGTCCAAATGTCAGAAGGCTTTTAACATCTTCAAACTATTCCTTTAGCTCACTGATAGGATAGCACTTACTCATTCAGCTTGCAGAAGGCTATCACAGCCAATTCTCTGTGGGACTATTGCCAAGGTAGCACTCTTGGGTAAAGAGAAATATGTTCCCTAGCAGTGTTCTGTGAAATATCTCTCTATGCAAGTAGCATTACCAAGTGGAAGGGTAAACAACAACCTGCTCGTTTTGCCTTCCTGGGGCAAATAAATATGAGATGTGATATAAGTCACTCTTTCTTCAGTCTGAAGATCTTAGTTTGCTTTCAGTACTAGTGTACCAGTAAACTTGTTCTTTGTGGTTTATGAATGAAGAAAAAAGAAACAGAGCAAGACAAGCCACAACTACCATGCAATGCTAAGTGTCCGCACAGAGGGGTCAAAGAGCTGAGGAGAAAAAGAGCTTTCCTACGCTGGCCATTCTCTTTGTTCCTGCTTGTGAACTGGTATGCATTAAATTTAGATCTGAATAAATTTCAGGAGACCAAGTGACCCTTGAAAAATCCGTGTCACTCTTGGAATTATGTGTTAAAAGCTACTAATGAGCAATGATTTAGCTGCTGCCAAGCAGGACGGTTGTGACACCACTCCTCTTTGGTACAGGGCCTTCTATTTCTCAGGGTACTTTTTAGACTTAATACAATACAGCAGCTTATTCTTTAATATTGGTCTCCAGTTCCCTTTTTGCTAGAAAATGGAGATGAGGCACATGATAGGAAAAGAATAATTTTAAATTCAGTGAAATATAAATATTGGTCAAAGCAAAAAGGTGGCATAATCAATAAACAAAGTGATGGACATTATATGTAGCTTTATAAATTTAAATGTTAAGTAATCACATATTTTACAGTTTTGCAAAATGGTATGAAATAAGAGCGTCCTCAACTTTAAACTAGGGTGAATTATCAATTAACTTTAGTAGTAGCTGGTCCTGCAAAGGGAAGAAAAGCTTAAAATGAACACTTGAAATATTTATAAATAAGCTATCTATTTAGAAATCAAAAGCTGCTGAAAATATTGACTCATTTTGATTTGAGTCATTTTGATATTTGATATTGACTCATTTTGATTTGAATTTTCAAGAAGCATGAAAATAATTGTGATTATTTTCTTTCACTGCTTTGGAGACCAAAGCAGCATATGCAAGTATAATCACTTGAAAGAGATTTAGGATCTGTTTCATGCTGAACTGTATTTCAGACTACCCTTGAAATGAGAAATTGTATTTCCAAACTGTCTACTAGCCAGGATGTCAAGGCAACCACTGATCATCTCTATGTAGGATTCCAGATTGTGTTTCAGTAAGGTTATGTTATGCACTGAAAAGGGCATGGTGGCTCATTTCAGTGGCTCAGCGAGGTCTGAGAGACAAACACGATGCACAAACCTTAAATACATTGCACCTCAAATGTCTCTGTTTGCAACAATAGCATCGTAAATCAGAGGTGGTTGATGGATGGTACCTGACAGGCACATTTCTTGTTGTGACCACTAACTCTGGCTGTGCAAGTACATGTGAATGTCTGTGCATAAGAGGTGTATGTATACATATAAAGCATAAATAAGGACTGTGGTGCAGCAGAACTATTCTTGTCTCATGTGATACAGATTGGTGGTTCCTAACTGGCTGTAGTTTTGCAGGAAAGAAAGCTTTCCCAGGAAAGAAATCTTAGGCAAACACCAAATATTGCTGGTTTTGGAAGGAACGGAAATAAGTCTTGGAAAAAAGCGCTAAGGTCAGAAGGATTCTTTAAAATTGTCTTGGTTCTTAGCAGAAGATAGGAATGTTTCAAACAGGGTAACCTCTAACTATTGCTTCTCCCTGATACCTGTACAATTTGAGTGCATTCATGATGAATGAACAGCAGCAAAATAATATTTGCTTCTTGTTTATCTGTTTTCTTATGGTTTTGACCTCAATTTCTTTTCTGTCCTTCATTTCACATCTTTCACCTCACAGTATATTTTTGCTGTGGGTACTTTTTCAGCTTTAAACATGGTGTTCCTATTCTTTAATAGAACAAGCATGAGTACTATGCAAAGTGTGTTGAGCTGGCAGAAGGGTCAGGAAAACAGCAAGCACAGGTCAATAGCAAGATATCCATCTTTCTGCACTTATTTTCACTGTGATTTTTTTGTTCATGGGGGTATATAGTACCTGAACTTTATTAGATATGTAGCAAGAAGTGGTTCTGACTCCAAAGTTTGTCTTCCTTTTAGTTGGATTTGTTGTACTATCTGTTTATAATTAGACAACAAACATAACTATTAATGAGGTAATAAACAAAGGTTAGACCAAACTCCTGTCAACTGTTGTCTATTTTAACTGCCAGGAGAAATCTGGCAGGCACCTCTTTTCCTGCAAATCAAAATGAATAAATGCTCTCTGTGAATATTACCTTCCCATTTAATTTAGTAAATTGTTGATGAACAAATTGCAAAGTTCAAGAATGTAATTATTTGGGATTAGTAGAGAATTTCTTTAGCATGTAATTGATATTCTGTGGATCATTTGATTAGCAGCTGAAAACAGTTTGTAATTGATGCTGTAATTAGCCAGCACAGTACTCACTCTATATGACACTACAGTGTTATAAATTTGGGTAGATTCAGAATATGGAGCAATGCAGCTTGACTGCTAACTAACTTACTCTGGACAAGTGTTTTGTAGGAGACTACACTTTCACCTGCAGGAACTGAATGCAGAAGATTTGCAACCAGGTCTGAATCAAAATTTGCCTCAGAATTCACTTACCTTTAACTCTGTGTTGATGTCAGCTGTCTGTGGGTTCCCATTTTGTGATTTTGCATCTTACTGGTGGTTCAGGGCAGATAAAGGTGACTGATTTCTGAAAATCTGCATGGAGAGTAGCTATGGATGGTGATGGATCCCCTGCATGAATGTCTGCTATCTGTGGGGTGTTCCCTCAGAGCATGAGAGTCCCTCTTGACTAGAGGCTGATTATTTTCACTTGCACAATCACGCAGCAGACCTGTATTGTCAGAGGAACGTGTTTCCTTTCTGTCCCTCAGATCCAGGAGAGCAGAGTCCTTCTGTGAGCAGCTAAATGGGGAAATACTCTTTTCTGCATGGATTATTCAGAGTCAACTGATGCAATAGGAGACAGTGTTGCCTGCAGGCCAGTATCCCAGTCCAGAATTTAAATACCTTTTGTAAGAAAAAAGTAAATGGTGCTTTAAATAATCTTTCTTTTTTTTCAGTTTGTTTATGAACTGCATAACTAACCTGGCACCCCTGTTCTGCTCTCTAAGGGCTGGGTACATAAACGCAATTCTATTGTTTAGCTTCTCAGAGAAAGTCTATTCATATTGAAGGAGCTTCCCCCTAACCTTTTGCAGATACATTTTTTTTTTTTGTCCCCAGCTGCTCCTCATTGGCAAGAAAACACGTTTTCTTGCGCTCCATTACATTTGCGACCATTGCCTTCTACCACTAGATGGCACGAGAACACCGTTTAGGAAAAGAGGACCTTTGCCTGGAAATAAGTTGACTCCTTAAGTTCTCTTACTTCAGTTATCTTTAACCACACTCTGTTACCCAAATCACAGATCTAAGAATATGCATCTGAGAGATAAAAGTTGGAGTTTTATCTGTGATCAAAAAAGGACTGCACACAAAGACTGAATTTGTCGTGCACTTCAATAGCTTAAGACTTGACTGTAAATGCAAAGGGTGAAACCCACTTCATCCAAGCTCTGACAGGCTTGTATAGGTGGGGTTTTTCTTTGCTGTAGAAGGGACTCAGTTTTATCTAGTTACCTAGTCACATATTGCCATATGCTTTGCAGTGATACAAATGGAAAGCTTCCCATTAGTCATACAGCAGACTGTCAAGTTCACACGTGTCTTCAAATAAGAATATGGTCACTAATTTTCAGCCATTTCCTTTCATTGATTTAATTTCCCATGTATTTCCCTTCCTCCCCTGTTGGTCTTCATACTCTTCTCCAGAGCTCTGCAATCCTGGCTGGCCAGCAGCTAAGGCATGACACTTAGACACTTGTCTCTTGAGAAGCAGATCCAGCTCCAATCTACTCAAAGGCTCATGAGAAACACAAGGCATGGCTGTTCTCTGAGTAAAGAGTGTAGACTCTTTTAGTTTCTGCTGTTTGACTGAGAGAAAAAGGAGTTTGTTCCTTCTTTATTTCCCTTCAGATATAGATAAGTAATGAGGGAATGATGTAACATAAGAATATGTGGTGACCTTAGAAGCCTAATGAGAGCACAGAAGGGCAAAAATGTCTGAGTAGAACACAGGTTTGAAGGCATGTCTGTAAGGCTGTGTTCAGGCTAGATCTGTTGCGTTACAACAAAAATTGTGTACTGGGGGAAGGTAGGCTTGGACTTGCCTGCAGGTGTGGAGGATTTACTTTGGTGCCCAAGTAGTGAATCAGTCAGATGCCAACATCAAGTGAAGGAACATTTTCCTTATGGAAGATTCAGTCAGGTAGCTAAGACACAAGACTGGAACTCCTGTCCATGTAACACTGGATAAATCACTTTCCATAGTTTTTCTGTCAGTGCATGAATGGTGGGACTTGTGCTGATAATCTACAAAGGAAATGAAGGGAAAAATTACTAGAGCAGCCCATGATAATCTTGGTCTGATAATCTCAAATTTGCTGCTTACATCAGTTTTCCAGATTTCATATTCAGCTTATCTGTGACCAAACCTTATCTGTACTTGATCATTAATCATGAATGTATTCTTCCTGTAATAGTTTTGGTTGCTAAAAGGGTACCAGGAAAGTAGGAGACCAAGAAAGGATAGATAAACACTGCAGAAATATTTTAACACTGGACAGGCTGGCAGCAATGAGCTTCGTGCACTTGAGGAAGAGAAGATTTTATGCTTGAATTTAAAATTTGTCTTGGATGCTGCTTTCAGCATTTCAGTTACTTCTGAGGAGGATTCCAGATGTCACATGAAAATAGAAAGTATCCCCCACGCAGGGGTTTCCATCTATAGTCTGTGCTCCTGTACTCACAAAGAAGAACATTTCTTACAAAGGCAAGGCACTAGATGGAATATACGGTGTTGGATTTTTTAAAGATAGATTCATACAAGTTTAATGAAAGCCTCCTTACAATGTTGTTTGTATAATGGTTATATAGATATGACTGAAATTTCTCCAATTAATGTGATTATTTTGTGCTTCCTTGCTGTGTAACCTAATGTACAGTGCTTTTTCACTAGAGGCAATACAGAGCAGTTGATGGAGAAACTGACTTTGACAAAATACCTTTAATTTTTACCTTGAAAGAGTTGCTAAAGGGGGAGATCGAAGCAGAGGGATCACTGAGAACTAAACAATGAGAGGGTCTTATGAATTCATGGCATATGTGGTAGAGAGTGGTTACTTTTGTGCAGAACTGCATTACTTGAGAGATACAATTCCACAGCAATTTTACCAGCTATTCTTTGGTGTTTTCATGAATCACAGCAATAGGAAATTATTAGCTGTACATGCCCTTGGCAGCCTCCCTGCATACATCCCCTTACTGACTGCACCTGGAGCGGAGGAGCAAGCCTGCCTTGGGTAGTGCGGTTATGCCTGATGTGGTTAAAATTAAGGAGCAGAAATCAGAGCGATGCTGAGGACTGCAGGGCTGACCACCACCTCACCCAGACTTGCCCATGCCTCTTGCTGAGCTTGCATGTGCTGGGTGTTGGGCACATTAAAGCCTGTGGTGGTGCAAGGCAGAAGGAACAAGCTCCCCAACGTGAAGAAAGAAAAGTGTGTGGCTGAAGGAGGAAATAAAGCACTGATCCCACAATCTTTAAAGATAAACTCCTATGCAAGACTGAAGTGTTGATTATTTTTAGTGGGGGTGAGTCTAAGGGGAGGGCTTGTCAAAGAGATGAAACCATTGTAAGGAGCAGAGCAGGATTCTCCTGCAGCACTTTCCTTTCCATCGCACCTGCATCCTGATGTNGTGGTAGCAGTTAGTGATGGAATTGTTATTTCCTGTCACCGCTTTTACCCTATTAGCTTCTCTTATGCTGATTTCTTTCTGTTAATCCCCTGGAGCCTCTTGAGAGTTGTTTATCATCTCAGGGCAAAATGGTTCCAGCCTGCTCTCACCACTCTTTTCCTGCACACAGTGTTGCTGATGTGCCTAAGTATCCAGAAGAGCCTGAGGACAGAGTGGGAGGATATTTTCTCATTTTTTGTAATCTCTCTAGGCCCATGATTTTGGCACAGCACTGTTCTAGTTCCCCCTGCTTCTCCCAGACAGCCAGGCTGTGAGGAGCAGTGCTGTCGTGCTGCAGCAAACAAGGTGCTGCACAGCTGCTGGGCATTCATCCGTGCTGGGCCAGCTGCTGTGTAACCTTCCCTTTGGGAACATGTGTTTGAACACTGTTCAGAGCACTCTGGTCACAGTGGATGGCACGGGTGCATTGGGCAGGGTGGGGTATTATTCAATGCTGCCTTTTGCCAGCTAGGTTTTGCTAATTTCCTGGTTCTGCTGCATGGCTTATCTCCCAGACAGAAGGAAAAAAAGGCTGGGAGAGTGTGTCTGCCCCAGAGAGAGAAGGTATTTGGGAGGACAGTGAGGTTCAGCCAGGTGGTGTGACAACAGAAGCTGGCTTTTTTTTTTTTTATCTGGAGCAAGAGTGTGAATATGTGACGTGCATTCTGAGACTGGGAATTAGGGTATAACCCCATCTGAGTCTCTCTTCTCTTCTACCCCTCTATTCAATTGTTTAGGTCAGCCTTCTCAAGAAGAAAAACTTTAGGTGGCAGTCCATCACAGAAGATTTCTGTGACTCTTTAGTCCTGGTACCACTCTCTAGTTTTGTATTGCCCTACAGATTCTCTGCCTTAGGATCTTGAAGTCTAGAAGAGGAGGCTTGTACATAAAACAGCACCATGTATGTAGTTCCTAAGAACTAAACTTTGGGGGAGAGAAATAAAAGAAATATACAAGCAAATAAATCATGTACGAACCTGTTCTCTTTAGAAGCCTATCAATCAAAAAATGGAATCTACTGGGACTCCCAGCTTTGAGTGGAGAGAAGGTGGGACTGAAGGTTGTCTAATCTCTTAACAGTCTTTCTGAATACTTCAGGAAATGGGCCTCTAAACCTAGTCAGATGATCCCTCCTTCACGGTTCTAACTACTTCTTACATAGCAGGTTAATCTGACTTTGGGAAGCTCTTGTACCATCACAAGAAAACATTTTTAAGCCTTGTTCTAGAGTATTCCCTCACCCTACTTTATAACCTGAAAGGAGGGATGAGACTGCCTCCATAAGCTCTGAAGGGCCCAGTGATCCCAAGTGTGACAACTCTCTCCAGAGGTAAATGGTAAATGGCTGAGCTGTATGAAACTGAACTATGTTCTTCCCTGCCTGATGTAGGCAGCTTGTTTTTCAATTTAACTCCATGTTTTTATACAGTAAATTGCCTTCCAGTAATCAAACAAACATTTAAAAGATTATATATACAATTTCAGGCATCTTCAAATCCATTACAGATGTCTTTGGGGTTTTCTATGCTCAAGGGAAAGCTTTGGCTATTAATGATGGAAGAAACAGGAAGAAGATGAGAGATGAAAGGGGAGAGGCAAGTTGCTTTCAGAAATATGGGAATTATAAGTCTGAGACAAACTTAGACCATGTAGTCTGGCTTGGATACATCAAGTGCAGAAGGGGACTCTAATTATCACTCAGCACACACTGGTGGAGTACATGTCTTCAGTCATGTAGGCTCCTGGTGTCTGCATAGCTGAACTGTCTCCCTTTGGAGCTGGGATCCCTGCAAGCAGAACTAGAACTTAATTACTCTGGCTGTTCCTCCTGGGAAGGGATCCACACACTGACGTCTGATATCAGCCTGAGCTAAGAGAGGAGCAGGGAAAGAGGAGCTGTTGCCTTACTGTGGAGCAGCTGCATTTCGGGCTCTGTGCCAAAAGTGGGGGAGGAAAACTTCTGGAGGCCTGAAGAGATAGAGAAAGGCAAATCCCTCCAGGTCTTAGGCTTCAAGAGACCAACGCCGTGTGTGGGCAGGAGCTGAGATGCTGTGTGGGAAAGGTTTGCAGTTTCAGTAGGAGTTCCCTCCCAGATCTTCATGCAAACCAAGTCCCCTAAATCCCAGGCTTTATCACAGATCTAGGCTAGTACTCTGGGATGGGCTGCAGAGCTACAGCCTCCACCCCTTTCCACCCACTGGCAAAAGATACTGGTAACCTCTGGATTTGAAGGCGCATTGCTTTGGCGCAGAGGATCTCAGAGCTGAAACCAGCAGTGTGGCCACCTGAGCCCCTCCTCAGTAGCATGAAGCAACACATTGAGGGAAGCTTATGCTCAGGGCACAGAACTTGGCAAGTCTATGTAATGTAGCTTCCACAGCTCTCTACCTTGCATGCTTTGTGCTCTGTTGGGTGCAAGACAAGGGCATTCCAGCAGGGCAGGCAAATTTAGGGTTCAGTAATACTGGCAGCTGCCTGCTTGCTGTGAAGGGAGAGCACAAAGACCATGTATTGTTTTTATTTTAGGGTGTTTGAGATCAGAAAAGCACTTTGCAACACTGCACATATGCCTGGGCTTCCAGTGACTTCATTTAGAAGTGTCCAACCACACCTGGAGGGAGCTGTAAAGTGCAAGTTGGGATGACAACATCTTTTATAAACAATGGGATTTCCTGGGATTATGTTTGAATGGTTGGCCCTCTTGGACAGGGAGAGATTGTATTAGGTCTCTGACAAAGTGATGAGAAGACTTTCTGTGTTATGTAATTTATAAGGCCACTGCTTGGTTTGAGCCAAAAACCTGCTTCAAATTGAACGGGTTAAGGTTATCCACATGGTGCTGTTGAATAAATTCAAATCCTATGGGATACAATTACATTAAAAGCTTTAGTCAGTTTAAACCATGTCTCTGTCATTTTTATTTTTGATAAGCATAAAAACACCCTGTAGTGAAACCAGGTAATCGTGTGTTGCTTGCAGGATTATGTTGCGACCAATCTAAGTGCTTTTTCAATGTCTCACAGCTTTCTGGTATAGTCTCCATAAAACTTTTTTCATTTTTTGTGTTTAAAATTTACCCTGGCTGTCTGATCAGGACAGGATAAATACACCTCAATGAACCCCATAATGAATACGAAGCTACTCTGGCAAACCAATTTAATTTTCATAAATCTTATTGTTAGAGTGTGAAAAAATAGTGTGAATCCTCTTTGAGGGTAAATACTTCCTTTGAAATTAAAGCAATATTTTGTAACCATAATGCTTAGCTCTTGTTCAGTGGCAGTGACCAGGTAAACCATGCTGTTGTATGTATACCACCCTGTTTGGTGGTATATATAAGCTTTCTAAAGTACACTTTAAATGTGATATCAGCAAATAACGTGTGTAGCTTCAAAACAAGCTTTGGCAAGCAATCAGACTGGCAGTATTTGACTGGACTTTCAGCGAAGTAGAAACAGGAAAGTACACTCTTCTTCAAATTTGCCCTGTCTGTTGGTGGAAATAGTCCTTGTGGTATTTGTCCAGTTACGTTACTGAATCCAATCACTGCAGCAACTTACAGGCATTTTCATTAGCTGGGACCACTGGATGTCATTTCTGAAATTCTGAGCAGTAGTTTTAAGAAAAATGCTTTTTAAATAATCAGTCTCACTTGCCCCAGTGATTGTGGCTTCAGTGCATTGTGGCATGGGCATATCAGCATCAGGCCATGCTGACAGGCACCAGGAGCTAGGAGATAACCAGGATGTGTAGCATTGCCCATAATATTATTGGAAATCCCTAGCAAATGCACTGTCCCATTCTAAGAAAGGCTGTCAGTTTTGATCTTCTGAGGTTTTGCTGCTTCTTAAGTGAAGGGACTGAAGTGTGCCATGGATGCATTTCAAGTGGTTCTTTGTTTTAAGCAGCCATTGGATCTCAGCAAACATCAGAGAATTTTGGGGTACCAGACATCGCCTTTGCTATCTGAGCTGTATCTTTTCTAGTATGGAATAGTAGAGATAAAATTTTCTTTTCCAATATAGGGAAAGGAAGTACATTTTGGTTAAGGTTGGTATTGCCAGGAGATAACATTTGCTTGAAAATGAAGGTGTATTGTTCTAGCACAATATACTGTAATTTAAATCATTCATAATGCAAATTCTTCAGTGTTCCAGTCCGTAAACTAAACCAGAAGCTGACATTTTAGCTGGTACATTCAGTTTCAAAGCAATGAATACTACACATAATGTAAGCAAGAATTCTCATTTTCTTGCTTTGTGTAATTTTTATAAGTAGTGGTGCTACACCTCTTTTCTTCTCCATCTGAATAATGTCTTTGACTTTTTTTTCCTTCATTACTCTGGAAAAATACTCTAGTATCACTCTGGAAAAATACTTTAATATTGTCATGTTCAATATACCTGTCTCAGTTTATCTGGTTTCACTGTGCCAGGCAGATGAATGAGTTAGAGTTTTGTCTTCTGAGACAGAAGCTGCTTGAGAGAACTTGAATCTCACTGCTGTGCTCACTGTTCACTGAAGGGTAGTTTGGTAGGTAGATGTTCACTGAAGGGTAGTTTTCTTCCCTGAAAGCATCTTGTTTAGCTGTACCAAATTAACCTTTGTTAGTTTTGCCTTAAGGGCTTATGCCCTTCTTCACTGTAAGTTTAAACTTGAGTGTGGGGACATGATAGCAGAGTTGTATGAATCTGAGCACACCTGGAATGTGCAGAAGGAGGCCTCTGAACATGGGCTTTGAGTCAGCAGAGGATATGCTGCTCAGGATGGAGGTGAGCTGGTCAGAATCCCTGCTTTTACTCTTGCTTGGGAACTCACTGCAGAGAAATGGATTTGTCTTCCTTCAGGTGAGAATACTGCCACTCAGTCCTGCCTTCATGGCATGGGACCATGGAGGCCAAATTCTCTTTCAGCCTGTGCAAATCATGATTCTGCTAGTTTGCTTCTCTATGTAGGTTTTTCTTTCAGCCTCATCTGCTGTCCTTTTACCTCTTCCACTATCTTTTCCAATGTATCATTCGTTCTTCTTCCAGGCATACCCTGCTCCTGAAAGATGGAAATTCCTGTTGTGCACAAAGGTAATGTACAGCTTTGAGCATATGGAAGGTGGGACCTTTTTGCCTCTTTGAGAAGTACATGACTTATCTCTAGTTCAGTAGGGGAAAAAAATTCTGGCATGCCTTTCTGGAAAGGTTGCTGGGCCCTGACCTCCTTTGACCTGATTTAATTGAGGATTTTGCCAAGCTTATTACATGGGATGTTCTTTGGCAGCGCTGAGCAAACAAAGCAGGCTGATCGCAAATTATCATTTTACACGTGCACAGAATGAAACATAAAAATAGCTCTTTAAAAAAATTAGTTTCCTTTTCACTGACATATAATAACCTTCCTTTAGTAACCTGTCACAGACCTCAAGATCAGTATGACAAAACAGCTCAGCTTCCTCAATTTTATATCTTCCCAGACACATTACTAACACAAGGCTGAAAAATGAAAAAAATACATATCCCATTTTTTTCTTTTCTTATCTTTTTTTATTTACATTACTGGTTTCTACAGAAGTATCCATTTTGTGTCTGCCCACGAGCAATGTCAGCCAATATTTACTGATGCACCTGCTTTACCTTTTACATACTCCCACAAATGAAGTACATGGGACATGCTAACATATTTCAGGAAAAAATATCCTTTGTATACACAAAGTAATTGTTTTCGAAGTATTAAACCTCAGGTTGTTGGCCTGACAGCTACTTTCAGGACAGTGCATTTCATGACATGAATGAGTGGGACAACAGGATAGATCAAAAGGGAATTACAGATGAAATTACTTTTCCTTACTGTTTTTAGGCAGTTTTTGCAGAACATTATTCATTATGTGAAAAGGTGGTTCCACACTCTGAGAAGAAATATTTCAGATTTCTTAATGAAAATGAAAACCATGTTAGAATGTAACTGGCCTTGGTTTTATTTGAAGAAGCAGTCTAGAAATTCTCCTGTTGTAACTCATCACCGCCTGGACAACAGGTATGTTTCTGGGCTTAGGACAGTCAATAAAAAAAAGCAAGTTACAGCAATTTTTATTGTCCCCATAACAATTAAAAAGTGATAGTCTCACAGTGACTCCCCTACTATTAAGAGTTTTTCCATGTTTGAAAGCTAACAAGACTAGAGATTTTCACCTTTATGAAATGTTATTAGCTGCAAGACTGAATAATTTGCCAAATCTGTGGAACAAAAAAACACTGGTGACTTAACAGCTCTTAAGGTTCACTGCAGGATTGGCTTTAGTTTTCTTATTTAGGAGGTGTCTACCTTGAACCTAAGGTAACTGCATACTGTATGTTGACATCAGCAGTATTCCTAAGTGTCCAGGAAGGAGACTAAACCATAATTAATCAGCTGACAAAATTGCTAAAGCCTCATATGTGAGCTGGTTGTTTTCCCTTTAGCTTCTTTTTTGGCCATCTGTTGTTTTCTGTTTGGCTGTTTGATGTTTATGGTATAGAAAGAAACAGGTAAAGAGTCACTTACCTGGGATCAATGTAGGATCCAAAAGAGATACAGAAATGGGAAAACTTGAGTGAATATGAGGCTTATGTATGGCCCGTCAAGCTCTGCAATTTCACCAATAAATTCTAAATTTCAACCAAATTCAGCAGAAGTGGAAACTTCTAAGACCATAAGTCCCTAAAAAATATCATGAAAATTCATTGTGAGGAAGGAGACAAAAGAAGAGTTTGAGTTCAGTCCTTATCTTACTTCTATGATGTGCAAGTGTTGCTGTCAGCACTCAATGTTCTGAATCAGCTGTGACCCGTGCTGCCTCTTGCCCAGTCAAACAGGTAACATGTGTTACATGGCTGGGAAATAGAAGTGTTGTGAGAATCAGGGCTAGACCATGCAATATGGGATACTGAGAAACTAGGATCATTACTACAGAAGAGATTCCGGGGGTATAAGAGCAATCTGATGGTGCAGTGGGAGCTTTGATTAGTGTAATGGGAAAATAAAAGCCTTTAGTGACCCTATGGATATGCAGAAGACACGTGCTGTCTGGATAGCAGCTTGGATCTGTAATACTACTTTCTTCTTTACAAGTTTACCCCTTTAGTCACCCCATCCCCTTATCTTTTTTCCTCCCTCCTCTGCCTGACAAGCTTCCTCACTTATGTCACAGCCAAGGTAGTCATAAATCAGCTGAGAAATGAGGAATTAATAATTTCCTTCCCCTTGGGGCACTAGCACGTCACTGCTATGAAACACTCAGGTCACCTGTCTTCCCAGCAAGAGCACAGCAAGCACACTGTGTAACCCAAAAACTTCAATGTGTCTCCTCCCTTTGAAAGAGCCACTATAGTGGCTACAAGGTCGTGGGGGTTTATATTCTTAGTGAGTTCTGTTAGCTTTTACCTGCAACTTTTTTTTCTTTCAAGTCAAGTTTTCTCACAGACTTCATGTTTTCAGATAGGTCTATAGAACCCAATGTTTATCTCTGAAACACTGCAAACCTTCTGGGCTGATAATTGCATAGACATTAGTTGTCAACAGCTTTAAAACTATATGAATTTTTAGAAACAAAATAAAGTACAGAATCACAGAGGAGTTTTAAAGCAAAGTGAAAGGAGAGAGAGTTCTGAACAGAGCACAAGATCACAGCAAGGCTGGTAAATGTAAGAAATGTAGGTTGCATAGCAAGCCTGGCCTTGAGATTGCATGACCCATCTTGGAGATGTCAGTTTCTCATTCTGTGCCCAGTTTCACCTGGTTAGGAAAGAGGTTAGCACTCCTGTCTTTAGAAATGAAGTGTTGCTGATTTATGTAGCTTATCTTTTCAGAGCATTTTGTGATGCACAGCTAGAAGGCACTGTGGAAATATAAATGACTGTTTGTGAGTTAGTACAGTTCTGTTACCGTCTATTCAGCTCCTCAGAGAGTGCACTGAGGTCTCTAAGAGAAAATGGAGTTCATGCCAGCAGTTGGATGAAACAAAGAAAGATAATGGCAGAGATGAATGAGGAGAAGAGGGAAGTATGCATGCTATAAAGAAAAATATGGGTGAGTGACATTTGCCTAAGAAAAAGAAATTGGAGGTGAATGAGGAAGGGCAGTACAAATGGAAGGGCTGTGCCCACCCAGCAGTACTGTCCTTGCTGAAATGGAAATTTGAAGTTGCATCTGAATGCAGACATGGTGCCAGTCCTTGTCAGAGAGAGGATGCTTCAAGTTTATCAGCTACTGGCACTCTCATGTGCTCCGTGGCTGGCATGCAGCTCATGTGCCCTGAAATAAGAAAATTGTTTTACAGCCTTGGGCTGCTCCTGTTACACACTGAACTTGACACAAATCTGTTCCAGCGTGACCAAGCTGGAGGAAGTAAGCAACAGCACTTGTTTTCCTGTCTCTGTAAATTCATCCTGCTTTCTCTCTCTGACTTACCCAGTAGAAACAAGATAATTAAAAAATGGCCCTAAAGTGTAGCCCTTGAGGTTCATGACAGACCTTAAGAGCATTTCCTCGGTGTAAGCTGAGGTGATTTAGAGAGATTGCCTATCCTTAGCTGAAAATGTTTCAAGAATGTGTTAACAACATATAAATTAAAAAGGGATTGAAGGCTGGAGCTTTAACACCAATGCCACAGGAGGACAAGTCAGTGCAAGATCAAGCAGTTGTGGAAGTAAAATCAAAGTGATGTCAGACTGATTAAGAGTAAACCGCATCAGAAGTGCAACTGGTAAGAGCCTTAATCATTCAGAGTCAAATAAAGTAGGAGTATGGCATTCCTTAACACCACTTCTTGGAGGGATTTTTCTGATCAGATTCAGAATGGAAGAAAGTGCAATACAATAGGCTGTGGTCCTCAGATGAAAGATGAAGATTGAATTTAGCTGGGCTAAATGGGGACATATATGGGATGTCTAGTGGCTGATGTAATGTAGTTAACTCTTCTATAGCATATGTTCTCTTTCCTTAAAAATTTTTTTTTTAATTTCTCCTTTGCATCTGTTGCAGGAAGTGTCTTAACTACAGCAGTGAGCTAGCTTGTATTTGTATTTTTCCTGTTTCATTCTATTCCATAGAGGGCTGTGTTGTCAAGGAGCTCTAAAACCTGTGCTCCACATTTTTCAGTAAGGAGAACACTTCTATTTGCTAGGCTGGCAGCTGCTGTGTAAGCTTTTCAGTCCTTTTTAATCACTCTGCCTCCTGTAGCAAGCTACTGTGAATTAGTTCTTTGGGGCTCATTATCCAGTCTCCTTTGCCACCCTTAAGAAGGAACAAGAGGTACTGAAGAAAGCCCAAGGGGATATCCTCTGCGTAATGAATCTCTGCTGTGCCTGTAGAGCCACAGTGCCAAGAGGAGGATGGAAGGGTCATGGCTGGGATGTATCATTTTCTGGATGATAGTGCATGAGAATGGATCAGAGCAGCCATGAAACTGCTTTGCAAGACACTGGAAGTCAAGTTGACTCTGAATGATACCAGGAAACAGAAGGATAAGGACACTGAAAACTTCCTTTACCCGTGTCCTCACTTAGGCTGCAGTGCTGAAGGCACTCACAACTGAATAATCAGCAACTGGAAAGAGGAAGGAAAAAGTCCAGTATCTCTGCATTTTGTAGGTGTTTTCTCTGATTCCAGAGAATCTGACCTTAAGCAGCATGCCAAGGCAGAGAGGCACGGCTCTTCACAAGCAGCAGTCACCCTAATTAACAGAAAAGAAATGTGATTGTATGCCCTTGTACTTCATTGATGGATTTTACTTACCCAGATGCTGCAGATTTAGAGTGAAGAGCTATCAACTGAGATTTCAAATGAGGGTTGCCCTCTTGCTTGGCAGATGTGGGAGCAACAAAGATCCTCACTTTGACAAGAGGAAAAGATTTCTTCCCTGTTCTGCATTGTAGTTGCTGCATGTTGGTTGGAAACCTACTGGGAAAAGGTTTTACAGTATAAGGCTCTTCTCCCTCCTTAACTGAATCACGTCAGGTGCAGGGGGTAGTAGGAAACAAAGCGCTTACAATAAATGCTGAAGCTTCAAACTCAACGCAAACCTCTCTGTGGACTGGAGGTGCAAGATACTACTACAGGTTTTTACTTCATTAAATCTCCAGGGATTTTGACTCCTTAAACCTTCTAATCCAAGGATTACTTTTTAATTGCAGTCTTTAACTCATCTGTTGTGCTACCTGTTGCTCCATCAAAGTTGCGCTCACAAGGAAAAGCATGAGAAAAGGAACCAAGGGAGATTTGTTTCTGTGGTCAGTCGCTGCCTAGAGCTCTCTCACTGGCTTTTAAGATTCTTGTGAAAGCATGACTGAGACTGAAATAGTTATATCTGAATAGATTAGGCTGTGAGCATCTTTATGAGGATAGGGAGGTTCTGTTACAGGTACAGTGTGTTCTTGCAGCTAGCTGCATCAATATGAAGAGTGCAGAGAGGCACACCAGCTGTGCACAACTGCACCATATTAAGCAGCAGAGTGTTTGAATATGAACAAGGCTCTCATTTTGGTCTCAGTTCTTTCCTTCTCTCCCTGTTGAGTGAATAAATCTGCTTTGTTCCTGTTTATGTGATACAAGTGGGTGAGAATTAGCAGTTTGGAATTACTGGTTTGGGTTATTAACTTGGGTTCATGAATAAACAGAATGACTGCTGCCAGGGAATCATGCATTAATTATCCTTGAGCTGTGCTGATGGAAGAGTGGTAGAGAACCAGCAAATATACTACAAGCTTTTGACTGTTTTATTATTATTAGAATTGCTAAAAGGAGAAAACTGGAAAAAACTGTTTTTTCTGTCTGCCTCTGGACTGTGCAGGGGGCTGCAGTTTAGGCACCTCCTCTAGAGCATAAACAACAGATGTGTTGTAGTTTCTCTTTTTTTGTTGTGATCATTACTAGCCAGTCAAGGAAAGAACAGATCCTATTCTGATATCTCTTGCCCTGGACATCAACTTGGCTTCCGTAAAACTGCTAACTGTAGCAGGTTCATCTTGGGGCCAGCTCTGGTAATGAAGCAGTTAAGTGAGACCTGCAGAAAACTCCAGAGAAATGCACTGATTAAACACTTTAGTTTTATCTTCTACTGTTCTTCTTGCCTGGTCTTTTTCACCTTCTTCCGGCCTTGTGTTTTTTTGCAAAAGCTGGATGGGAAATTATTTGGTTCAACATATGTTAAGGAAGTGGAAACAGCTGGAGGCCAAAGGCAGAATGTGGCTGGCAAGGCAAGTTGTTATTTTTATACAGAGCTGTTCAGTTAGGTCTCTTTGTGTAGAGACGTCATTCCACTTGGCCCAATTTTACCTCGATGCCTCCTATTAATTCTCTTTCCTTTGAGCATTCTGTCTCAGTACTTTACACACCTGCATGTTTATGCCTTGTGATCCATTGCAGCTTCTACTTATCTCTCCCTTTCCTCAGCACTTTTCTCTTCCTCTCCTACAGCAGCTGCCACTCCTACAGATACCAGGGGCAATGGGAGGGGTCTGGCCCAGTTTTGTCTGTCACCTTCCCAGCCCTTCCTCTTCCCAAGGGCAAGAGAGCCTAGGGTGAAAGCTGGTCTGAAGGAAAAGGGCCAGCCAACTTCTGCCAAGTTTGAAGAGACAGGCCAAGGATGAGTTGAGAGGGAATTATTAGGCAGGGGAGAGGATGGGATTTCCATGATGCCCAGGGAAATGGTCTAATTTAAATAATTTGCATGAAGTCATAATGAGACAAGACTTAAAACTTCAATCAAATTGGTGATATTTTCTACTCCATATGATTATGTATAATTGTATGTATGTATTACATTATTATATATTCTAGGGTGATAGGTGATAGAGCAGGAACTCATAACCACTATTTTGGGGCAGCAGAAAGTCTTATGTTATTCCATCAGGAAAACAGAGATGTTAATCTCATAGAACAGAACAAAGTAATGTAGTAAGTGATGCTGTATCAAGGCAAAGAATAAAATTCCTACTCTTTCCCTGTATGTTTCAAAAATTCCCCTTTGAGTCTATCGCCGCTTATCCCCAGTAATGAATTCAGCCAAGCAGACTGGCACATTTTTGCCGGTCACATGGAGATCTTGCATAATGTGGGTGAAGCAAACAGATACACTCAAGCCTTGATTATACCAAGGCCACTTTATATGGCCACAGGGCTCACTCTTGGTGTTTTTATTCAAACATCAAAGACCAAGGCCATTCTGTTATTTCTTCCTGGTTTGCTAAGGAAAGTGATTTAGTTGCAGAGCTCTTATTGCTGTTTTCTTACTGTTGTGTACAAGACCTTATAAATTCCTGGGAACTGAAAAACACTTCCAAGCAAAACACGGTTTTTACCTATTGGCTTCCATGTGAGAGCTTTGTAGCCTAATTCCTGTGTCAAAGATCCCATAAGACTTATTCAGAGTCAGCATGGCAAGACTCAACTTTTGTTTTTGTAGCATTGACTCTGAAACAGGAGTTCGGCAGCCTTATGCAGAGAGGAGAAACGAGGCTCAGAGCCACCTCACTGACTCCTGCCACAGGAATCTTTAAAATAGTCTTAATTCTGATAACCTCTCTGATATAATTTCAAACTGTTGTATTGAGTATGCCACTAACAGTATTTCTCAGAATCCGTCTTTATGTCTTCTAGTAGTTTATTTGTTGAAATGTATTTAGTATCTTCCAAAGCTCAGTAATGAAGTTGCTATTTTTATGCAAGACAGGGTAGCCTTTTGGTTATTAAGTTATTAAGTGCCATTAAGTGAATATAGAAACATTAAGCTTAATAGACATGGCAGTTGCTTTACCTGATCTTTTTTAATTAACGCTTTTGAAGTGTTTACTTGTTATATATTTATCATATGCAATAAAATTCTCAAAGGGCAAAGAGCAGATGGGTTAAGCCAGTGTAATAAGTAAAGCTAGTATCAGTTAGCTTGCCTTTGCTTTCTCCCATTAAGCTGGCATGGATCTTAGCTCTGGCTGCTGCACTTTTTTTTTTTTTAATTTTTTTAAAGATCCTAGGTTGCAGCTATGCTTTTGTCAGTAATGATAAGCTGTTGGTATTGATGCCAGCTAATTGCTTCATTTCTACAATCAGATGTTTTCCATTTTAGAATCCTTTGATTTCCTATCAGTCAGATTGTAAAAAGAGGAGAGAGGTTCTGTAATAAAACTTTCAAAGAACAAACAGAAAATAAAATCTATTTAGAGTCTAACAATATAATTCTTGCCTTCTTTCTAGTTCAAAGGGACAACTTGCCAGCAGCCTCTGAAACACCAGAACATGTACAAGACTTCATTATAGCCAACGACTTCAGGAAATATTGACAGATCTAGTTCTGAGGCAGAATTTCCTGCTTCCTGCCTTGATGGATAAAATACTGACACACACAAATTCATCTGTTCATTTTGAATATGTGCTGACAAAAGCAGTCTGACTTTCAGAGCAGTACACACTCCAGGTGTACACACTCGGGATGTCCCTGACTACACAGAGCAAGACTCTTGTATCCTGTTTGACATCCCAGGGGATTTACAAGAGGAAAACATAAGCTGCCATGGACTCATGATGGCAAAGGTATGAAGGTGACACCCAGTGTGCTTGCAGGAGAAGGAGCATTGTCTCCTGCCAGGCTCCAGCACATTTTTGTCTGCGTGAAGAGAAGTTGGCTCAATGGCTAAACTTTAACAGCAGTAATTCAAAATGGTTTCTGTCACTTTCTTTACATTTCTGTTCATTTGTTGCTAATCATCTCCATCCTTTTGGTCTTCTTTCTGGAGCAACCACATGAAAACCTTTTAAAGGAAAAAATCTGAACCTGAATTGACTGTGGAAACATAATATGCCTAAAAATTTATTATTTCTTCCTTTCTTTTTTTTTTTCTGCTGTAACTCAAACAGTTTCAACTAGTCCTAAAAGTATCAGCCAACCTTTTAGTACTAAAAGATTTGGGGTTTTTCAGTAATTTGGAGCCAGTAGCATGGGTCACACTTAAAAGATTGTCTCACCTGAAGCTGTCACAACTTGCACCAGTTACTGCATGTTGGCATGATGGACCTATTAGTGGAAACCAGTGGTTAAAGCTGAAGTGAACAGGCAAGGAGAGAGATCTCTCAGGACCATTTTCTGTCTGTAGGCCTTTAGAAAAGCTTGATTTATAGGAAGCAATACATTAGCATTTAAGATGTCTAGACACAGGTGCCTACTTTGAATTAATTTTGATGGGAGTTATGCCCAGGGGTGCTTTCTAAGTGCCAAAATGCCATAAAAAATGTGGTATTGTTATCTTTTGGGGGCCATTAAAATAAATAGTTTGTTCGGGTATTGTACTGACAAAGACAGTATTAAAAAAAAACAAACTAGGGAGACTGACAAAGTAATATACAGCAAATGTAGTTGCATAAATTAGGGGATTTCATGCTAGACATGTATGGTTCTAGTCATGTCCATGGTGGGAGTGAAAACTTCTCTGAGAAGATAACATTAAAGAAGCAGCAAAAGTTTTGGGTATGGCTGTGGTTGTTGGCACTTAGCGCACATCTAAGCTATGCATCTGAAAGCCATTCAAAGGGCCTGACTTGCATAAGAGTGCCAGGAAACACTATTTGTAGACATCCTGGGCAGCTGTTGTCAGGCTATAACGAAAAAGCAGAGAAGGCACAGAAAGGAAAAAGCCTAAATGTAATGTGTCTTTTGGACTGAACAATGTGTCCTCTTCTGAAACACTGAAAGCTTAAGGAGACTTCCAATAGCTAAAAAGCTGTAATTAGAGCCTTCTTCTGAAACATGCATTTGTTTCCCTGACACTATGCAGGGGAGTTCCTGTTTTCCTGTTGTTTCCTGTGGCATAAACATTTATTTTAAATTTCTTTTGTCATCTGGGGAGATGCTGTCTGGGGGAGACGTGCTTTCACATGACATTCTTCCTTCCTTCTCCTCTTCTCACAGAAGCTTTTGAGGCCTCAAAGGCAAATGCAGGATATTCCTCTTTCAGTTCCTTCAGTGCCTCTGCTTATTCCATTATCTCTGATCAATTAATTTGCAGTGGTGTCAGCATTTCCAAAGAGCTGATAAAATCGCGTGAAAGAAATGTAGAACAGACTGGCATTGAATTTCCTAGAAAAGGCTGAAATGTTCTTCAAGCTTGTGTAGATTACAGAGGATTTGAACACTAACATAAGTGAAGTATTTCAAGTAGTGTAATGTAAGTATGATTCAGTTGATCCTAAAATGAGATGAGGATGAACATCAGATTGACATAATTTATCTAGACCCCTTGGGGTCAAGAACAAGTTTGGCAAAACCCTCAGAAGACTCTTTATCAATTGTGACAATCCAGATAAAATTGATCCTCTCTGGGCATGGCCCTGATCTGTACTATCTCTCAAGTCCCTTCCTTACTTTATTTCTGTGACAACTATATGACTCAAGTTGCCTAGCAGGTGATATCCCATATCAACACTAAGAATTACAAAGATAGGAGAACTTCAATTAGCTGCTGGTGCACACTGATAATCATATTTAAGATTCTGCATTGCCTTCTGCACATCATTTCTCTATGGCTACACAGCAGTGATCTGGACTTAGCAGTCTAGTGGATAAGCTGTGCTAATTAAGCATTAATGGGAAAAGTCTCATAGGATCGTAAACTGGGAACTGCAGAGAACCCATTTTAAAATTAGCACACAGGTGTGTTCCTACAAGAAGTGCTTGGCCTGATTTACTGCGTGACCTAATGACTCATGACCACATGGTTAAACACTGCTGGATAATCTAGCTTAACTTTTTAATAGTTGCAGTAAATCATTTAAGTAAACCTTCAGAAAGGCAGGTATGAAGGAGGGAGTTTCTTGATTGAGACCCTTATAACCTCAAAAAAACAGAAGACTGACATGAGGAATCCTGTCTTTTGAGATGTCATGTAAAGTCCATTTAAGGTGCTTTCTGAAGGCTGTAACTGATGAAAGCACAGAAGTTTCTGTTCATCAGGACAGAAGATGGGAGGCAGGTGTGTGTGTGTGCTTTACTCTGAAGAAATGGGCAGGAATTATACTTAGAGGTCATGTGGGTTTATCTCCTACTAGGAGTTCCATGGCACTAGTTGACCTCAGCCTTCATTCAGTAATGCTCTTTCTCCTGTAATGCTGTAAATGACTCTAAAATAGGTTTGCTTCAGCATCATGTGAAGGAGAGAAGGTAGAAAGGAAATATGAATAGTCAAGTCAATTGTGTAGCAAACAGAAAATACGTAGGACAGGTTTTAGACAAATGTGCCCATGGTCAACTGAAAAGGATATGCTAGAAGGGCTAGTGAACCAGGGGTTTTTTGTAAATTAATTAACCCCTATGGGTAATTAACTTCTTTGTACAAAGATCTATATTTCAATAGAAAGATACACAGTCTGAAGAACAGTGAATTTTGTTTGTGATGTGCTTACCTTGCATCTGTTTACTCCACTATTGCATGAAGACTGTGGTTAGGAGGAAAGGTTTTCTCTTGTCTCAGTGAAGGTTTCAGTATATAGCTTTGGTTCTTGGCAAACCAGCCTGTGAGATACCTACGAAATGTTGGTTATTTTAGAAATGTGGCATCTCCTCTCCTCAAGCAGCCTTCACCATATTCCCTTCCTCCTTCTGACCAGAGCATCGTCAGCATGTTAGCCTGCCATCCTAACTATGGGAATTTCCTTTATGTCCCTCCCCATAAACCAGATCTTCTGTCCAGGTTAAGGAAAGCCGATGTGATCACAAACCAACCATAAATATCATTGTCCATAAAGATCTTTTGTCAGGCCCTGGCATTCCTATAGAACTTATAGCAACTGGCAAGGGGATTGGGTCTTTCAGTAGGGTCTGTTTTGGGGCAGGATGTGGACACCAGGCTCTGGCGGAGGAGAGCAGGGAGTTGGGGGTGTGAGTGTGAGCACAGGGGAGGAAAGGGCTGCCTGCTAGTCTGCAGGTTGGTGCTACAGCTCAAGGAGAAGGCAGAGGAGGCTGAAGTGGTTCTGGTGGTTGGAATGTCAGTGGGCTGTTTAACCAGGCAATACCACAGCATCTCCAAGCAAGGCCCCTTCAGTTGGACTAGGCCTAAGTATTGACGGCTGAAGTAAGACATAAATACAGTGTGGGTGTCATCTGCTCCTTGGTACCTGCCTGGGTATGCATTCTTACTACCTGATAGATTTTATCTCTGTTTCAGTGATGATTCACTCTCCCTGAAGGATAATGTATGTTGTGTTTACTACAGAGAAGTGGCATGTAAATAAGCAGTTAATGCAAAGTAGCTGGCATAAATGCACTACTACTTACAACCTGAAAAATGTAACTTTTTAGGTGTCTTAGTGTATTTTTGATATTCTTACTCTTCTAGTTGAAAAGTGTCTCTTCCCTTCCTTATGAGGCTTGGTGTTGTTTTGCAGTGGGAAAGATGGATGTGGGAGGAGGCTTAAATTAGATGTCAATAAAATTCAGAGTAGGAAGGAAAAAAGTCATTATGAAAGAGTTTATCACTGTTGCTTCCATTACCAAAGCAGGTAAGTGTGCCATGAAACCATCAGGTGTCAGGTTCAAAACAAACAGGAGATAACAGACTGCTTCACAGGCTACTGCACGTTGAAGTTATGCAATCCTTGGCCACAGCATGTCTTGGGGTCCAGAAGTTCTCAGAGCTTCAGAAACTGGCTTTGAAGGTTCATAGATTAAAGATGTCTTGAGATTTAAGAGGCACAAATATACCTACCATGGCTTAAGGTGTCTCTCATACACAAATCCCTGGAAACCAAGTATGAAATCTTGCAGAATGTCAATCTGAGCTTTCCATGCTAATATATTCCTCCCTGATATCCACTGCTGGCCAGTGTGTTTTGTGTTACTTGTGCTAGATGCCATTTTTGACCCACCATGCATTTTTTCATGTTCTTAACCATGCTGTTAGAGAGCACATTTGTACCAGTACTACTGCATCTATACTTGGATAAGATGGACTGCTTTAACTATTGTCAAAAGGATCTAGTCTTTCTGTGTGGATGAGGCAGCAGAAGACATTTCAGTAACAGCTGGTCTGAACCAACACTTTATCCTAAGCTCTGAAGACAGAAGTGCAGTAGAAAATATTTTGAAATACAATCTTTAATAACAAAAGTCAGATGTTTAAATTCCATATGACAAAGAATACCTTGTAGGCAGAATTGCCTTTTTGAGATTTCAGTGACTGGTTTCAAGTAAAGAGAAATGCTGTTCGGATTTTGAAAACGAGAGAAAACAGAGACATTCAGATTTGTTATAAGGAAATTTTTATCAGTCTGTGGATACCTACTAAGTTAATTTAACTGGGACTTCATATCCTGTTTTCCCAGTTGTGTGATTAGGAAAATAATGCTGTTTTTTGTAAAGACTGACTGGAAATTTATAATTTTGGCAGGAGACCCTAACGGTTTGCACACTGCAGACACCAGGCTGGAAGAAACTTGGGTGAAGCTTCTTGCAGAGGGAGAAGAGGAGGCTTTCCAGTTATTTTAATTTCTGTAACTAGGATGAAGTAAGATATTAACCTTTCTCTGATAGTTAAGGGGCTACAAGTCATTTGTTGAACACAAGGAGAGGATGAAGTTGCACAGACTAACATTCTTGGATACTCTGTTGTGGTGCAAGCAAGAAAAATGGCAGATAAGTCTTTGATCATGTGATGGAGTCTGTTGCTGGCCACATCTGCCTTCAGGCTAGTCAGCAGGACAAGTGCAAACTGCAGACAATAAATCTCTAAGATAGGTAATTGAATATCTATGTCCATGCTATTAGTCAGCTAAGGAGAAAGAAGCCAGGAAGTTTTCGGGGGCTCTGGAGCCCTTCATATCTCCTGCCCAAGACTTGCATAAACCCCCTTGCCTCATGCTGATGTATCCTGTGTCCTAACAAGGACATGGAGTCCTAAGGAGGAAATTCAGCAAACCTGCACCCAGCACCTTCCCTATTACTTTGGCCTCCTTTCTCTGGACAGCTTCTCTAAATGGTTTCAAGGCCCCTTAGTGCCAAGATCCTGGAATGTGGTGTCCTGGGAACAACTGCTATCCACAAGAAAGAGCCTCCCTGTCTCAGGCCAGTGCAGTCATTGGTCCCTCATTGTAACAGGTTGGTGGGAATAAGGTTCTAACTTTTTTACCCGCATAGGCAACAGAGACAAACACAGCTATCTGGAAGGAGGCCACAGATGCAGCACTGATAGCTGAGATGGAGAGTTCAAGTTTCTCATTAGACTGGGAGTGCCATAGGAAGGTGAAGGCTGCACCATGGTCTGTTCAGCCCCAAGTCTTAGAGGCAGCAGCCTTGTTTGGCTGAGATCTGAACCTATTTGCTCCTGTGCAACACCCACCTCGGTTTAGTGCCCTACCCATGACTCTCCTGCTGCTCCTGTTGTTCCCAAAGCTCTGGATGCAGGAGTAAGAACTAGGACAACTGGGGACAGGACACTGCTGAAGGCTGACAGTTCAGGGGACTGTGAGAGCAAGGGAAATGAGGAGGAGGGGGTGACTTGTTCTAAGCTTTCCTACATGCAAGGTTGTGAATATAGCCCTGGTGCTAATGCAATGATGATGTTCTCAAACCTTTTCTGTCTCTCTCTAGCTCAGTACATGGTGTGTGCTTGAGCACACAAGTATCTGCATTAACCTTGGCTTGGACCATACGCTTCGAGCTGTAGAGTGAATTGGTGGTGCAGTGAGACAACAGAAAGCAGCAATTTCTGGTCAGGAGATGTTGCTAGAACATATTATAAGTTTCTCTGCATGCAGGCCTTCAGAAAAAATCTTCTCATGAGAAAACATCCTTTTGCTGTCTTTTTACTCTGTATAAGTTTTCTATAAACAAAATCTCTGTGTTGTTCTTCAAAGACATTTTAGATTCCTCCCCCTGTCTCCTAGCAATGGGAGATATGGGTTCTATTTCAACCTATGAAGTGAAGGACTGTAATCTTTCTAATATTGTAAACATTCTAGAGATTCTTGTACAGGGCAGTGAAAATGAAGCATCTGAGCTCTGTACCTGGGCACATTATAGTCCAAATCCTCTGATTATGGAGTAATTTTAATAAATCATATTTAGCCCTCTGAAATTATTGTCAAGAGTCCTTTGTTAATGAACGGCAATAAGGAGGTAGCCCACAATTGGGAAGGGGCTTGTGTGACATTCATTGTGATTCAGAGGAACTCTGATGGGAAATGTGCAGGTTTGGTAAACAAGCCAATAGCACCTGGCTACATGTCACCAATTTTGACTCCCAAGGGAAACTGATTTGCAAAAGATCATCTTTCAGCTCAACTCTTAGAGGCTGTGCAGGTTTTGCTCAGTGAACATTGCCTTACTTAATAAAGGCTATTACTAGTGAAGAAAGAAAAGGCCAGGTATACAGTTGCTGTGAAGTAAAAGCCTGCAGGCAGAATAGCTGACATTCACTTAAAACCCTATAATTCTGCTAGCGAAGAAAAGAAAATGCTCTCAACTGGCAGAAGAAATGTACTCTTTTCCTTGTCTTCATGTAAAAGGTCAAACAGAAAAAAAAAATCAGGAGGTCAGAAATAAATCAGGAACAGTAAAAATAGTCCTTAAGACACTGCAGTGTTAACAGTGCTTTTCTTCCTGTAGCCTGAACTTGCTGCAGAAAAAAAACCTGGAGAACCTGCCAAAGCATTAAAAGCAATACAATTGTGTTTTGAAAGGCAGTAAAAGCAGACTGTGTGGGTAAAGGGCTGTGCCATTCACCTTTCATCTCTCTGATGGTCACCAAAAGATCTCCTTTGTGATTATAAAGGGTGCTATTTTAAGACCATTTATGTTGTTTGGGAGAGTTACTTGAATTGTATCTATGCATTGCTGAGGTAACTTTAATTGGGTTGCTGTTTAGGTGATGCAATTAAACTGTTGACCTTCTGATAGCAAAATATCCAAATGAAATAGTCTTGTTTGGGTAGGGGCTGTTAAAATGTATAGTGGCTTATTGACATACTTCAGGTTTATTGACCTAACCTTCTGAAGTTACCTTTTGTAATGCAGAAAAGCTCCTCTGTGCCTTTCTTTCATTTCACAGATTTGTCGCCCCTGATTTGTCAGGGGCAAGAGCTCAGAGCGTCTTTTACTCGCTATTTAGTGAAAGTCCACCTGGAATCGTGCATATGCAAGGAAATTCAGTTCTTGAGTTGAACCGTGCCATAGGGTTTCAGTTTTAGCTTGCAGAGGAACCTTTCAGCCATCCTTTCTAGGAAGAAACTCAGGTCAGACACAGGGCGTTTGACTCTCAGTTTTATGTAAAGACTTAACAACATCTGTGTTTTTCCACATATTAGACACGCATAATTAGAATAGCTTCTCATGTCACCTTGCTAGTTTATGAACACAGAAGAATTTGTGCATTTATGTCAGATGCTCTGATCAGACATAGATTGTTTCATAGTAGTTTTGTGTTTGGAGCTAATCTCCAGGAAGGAGGGATAGAAGGCTGGGACCTGTAATGTGACATCAGTGTGAAGAGGGTCTGTAACTTCATAGCTGTAACTGGCATAGATTAAGACAAACTAAATTAATTTACCTTTTCTTCACTTTTCTACCCAAAAGAACTTTTCTTCATAATTCAGGTTTCTTTCTGACTTCTGAAGTTTATTCCTTTTCCTGTGGGGCAATGAAAGCTGGTCCTGCCTGGTTGCTGTGAGTTGTCAGGACATAATTTCAAATCCTACTCTGAAGAGCTCAATTATGGGAGCTATTTTTTTTCCTCCTCCACTCCCAAGATTTAGCATAAGCCAAAAGGGAAATTAATCTGGTGGCTCTTAGAAACAAATTTGTAAATTTTTTTATATCATACTTTTGCCACAACAGAGTTTCAAATTCTGTTTGTATGAAATCCATGGAAATTTCCAGTGGATCCAAGTCTGAGGTGGGTGTCTGTTAAGAGTCAGAAAACAAAATGTGGTATGAGTTAGAAACAGAGATCATATTAACTGTTTTCTTTCCAGTTTCCTCTCAACAGAAAGTTCTCTTGTCCCACATGTGATATTTCTTCTTCAGGCTGTTTTCCTGGAGAAAGTCTGGATGGGCACTAGGTTAGCAGTTACTCTGCCCAGTAAGTTCATATTTTGTCAATTTGTTCAAATTATTACAGTGAATGAGGTAAAAAAAGGTGTGCTTTCACAACTCTATTTTCCTGACAAACTACCTGGGCTCAAGGCTCCTCTTCACAGTGACCTGTCTACGGCCAAAAGTAGTCCCCATATGGGCCACGAGATTAGAAGCTTTTCTCACTTAGTAGCATGCCTAGTTTTCCCTAAAAAGCTAAACAAGTACCAGGCTTGTTAGGACTATTTATCTTTTATGTGGCCATTTTTTTGCTTAATCTGTGAAAGTTACTACAGGCTGGAATACATATAATTTATACAGTATGGTATTGGGACTCCAGGAAAGGGTACTACTGTTCAAAGAAGAAAGGGAAAGTGGGACATCTGGAAAAAATCAGATGAGGAAAACCAGAATACATGTTGGTGAAATTGCTGCAAAAGTTTTATTTCGCTAAAATTCCTAGGGTGAGCTTGCGGCATTATTCATTTTACATGCCAATTATCCTTGCCTTTGCATCTATTTATAGTTGCCCTCCTATGGAGGCCCAGACTGAGAAACAGTTTTGAACTCCTTCCACACTCTTGTTCACAAACGCAGTTCATGCTATTTTGGGGCCAGACACCTGCAGCCAGAGCAGTGGAGAAAGTCTCAGAAAGAAAGGAACTAAAATAATTTCTGTACAACATTTTGTAAGACTTTGACCATTGCCAAAATCGGATTAATCAATTTTCAGTAGCCCTGAAGAAATCACGTGCCTGGTGCCTGAGCAGTTTAACCACAGAAACGTGTCGGTGCAGGGGGAAGGCCGGGCGTTAACATCCAGAGTCTAAAAAGCAGCTGTGGCCGCAAGCGCCGCCATTCCGCTGGGCTCCAGCTGCTCCGGGACAGGTGTAGGGAGTGTGTCCTCCCGACAGCACCGGAGCCAGAGGTCTGGCCATCCATCCTACGGTCAGAGGGCTCCTGCCTGTGCTGCTGGCCCTGGGCGAGCCCCAGGCCATGGGCCTCACACAGCCCAGCTGTCTGCCCTCCCAGAGCAGGGGCTTGGCGAGCCCGGAGGCTGTTTGGCACTGGAAGCAAACTAATGCAAAACACAGTCAGAGCTTTCATGTGAGCTCCTGAGGAGAGGCCGGGGCGGCTCTAAAGGATACGCACAGCCTTGGGTTTGTTTATGAGGAGAGAGAAAGGGCTGCTGTGGGAAATGGCCGCATCGCTTGTGGTGTACTGCGTGTTGTTTATGCAATAGTGCCGAGAGGAAAGCACAAACACAGTCATGACAGAGCACCTCGGGAACTGCAGAACCTCCTTTTGATCTTCTTCAAAACCTAAAAAGGGAGAGAGCTGTTTAAATTTGTACTACTGTCACTGTTGCTCAGTGCTCAGCTGTTTGAACCTTTTTTCCACCCACTTATGTTTACTTCTCCCTGCACTGGTGAGTTTCTAGAGCGCATTAGAAACACTACAGGCAATGCCAAAGTTTGAAATTGAAGTTGAGGTCACTTGTTCAGCCTGGAGGAGGGGAGATCTTCTGGTGGTCTACAGCTTCCTTATGAGGGAAAGTGGAGATACAGGCACCATTCTCTCATCTCTGGTGACCAGTGACAGGACCTGAGGGAATGGCATGAAGCTGTTTGGGGGGGAGTTTGGTGGGTTGTTACGAAAAGGTTCTTCCCCCAAAGGGCGGTCAGACACTGGAACAGGCTCCTCAGGGAGGTCACCACAGTACCAAGCCTGCCAGAGTTCGAAAAGTGTTTGGACAATACTTTCAGGTACAGAGTGTGACTCTTCAGGCTGTCCTGTACAGGGCCAGTAGTTAGACTTCACTGATCCTTGAGGGTCCCTTCCAATTCAGGACATTTTGTGATTGTATCAAATCCATGCTTGTCTCTTTGGATGGATGTTTTATAACAGTGAAAATCTGGGTAGTGTGATAGTTGTATTTGTAGCAACCTCTGTTGTCTGCAACTTTCCCTCTTTTACTGACATGTTCATAAGTACTATTCCAGACTCAAATAAAAAATATTTCTGTTATTGTTTCATAAGACCTTAGCAAGGTTGGTACATTGTGTGAGTCCAGGAGTGTAAGAAATCCTAGCTTTTCTATCCGTACTTTGTGAATTTAATTTCCATTTTCAGATTAGGTATGTAGGTATGTCCTGGACTCCTCTGTAGTAATTATTTTTGATGACTCCACTAACGCCTACGTCTTAAGACAGAGATGATCTATTTCAGACTCCTCCGCTGAATGAATTTAGCCAACAATCCACTCATTACTCTGGCAGATGTTTTTACTTTCTTTCTTTCCTTCAGGCCAGTAAAAACTTTATAAATCTTTCCTCTACCATTCCAAAAATGTGAGAGCTTCCCCCTTGACACCTGAAACATCTCACTGACCTTGTCTGTATACAGTAGAATACATTTGTAGATGTTGCAGACACCTAAGTTTAAATAAACAGAACCTCAATATTTAGTCTTATAAAGGGTTGATCCAGATTAGACTAATATCCACAAAACTAGGTTTTTCTTAAGAATACTTATTCCTGGGGCTTATATACCCACAATTCAACAGCTGTCAATTTATTGCCTACTGTAGCAAGTCCAAATGTTTATGTTGGTTGCCCCTGTTGTTTATATAATAACATTGTGTTTCCTGTCCTAGTATGCACATCAGTAGCCATGAAATGAATGGAGTATTTCCATAGATCTCAGGAAATATTAGCCAAAGTCTATAGAAAATGCATGAGATCCTGCTCCAAATCAAGCCTGAGGCATGCTCCTGACGATCATTCTATTGTCTCAATTTTGAGATGCTAAGTCATTGGTCTACTCTCCCAGTGAAAAAACCTGAGAGTTCAAAGAAGTTACTTCAGACTCTCTTTCCATATGCCCTTTATGGCTTGCCCTATGGTTGGAACTGGAAAGCACTCGGATATGTTGATTATTTCCAGGGAAAGAGTGAGGTGAACGGATTGTTGTAGTCCATCTCTCCTGAGACTAGGGGACACATTATTTTTTGGAACTAAATTTTGCTAAGAAGCCAAAGATTAATTGGTTATGGAGACTAAATTATCCTTTCACTTTATAATTTATTAGAAAACCTCATGGCATTGTAACTAGAGGCTGTTAGAAGCCTTCATGATGATGAATAATTATTACATGATGAGACATGTCTGAGGAGGAATTTTTGAAATCACTCTAATGCAAATAAATAGAATAGAGATTAGTATTCCAGGGAAAATACATAAACTCACAAAACTGCAAATGAAGATTAGCATACACTTTTGTGGTTTGGTTTTTGGTGGGTTTTTTTTAATTGTGAAGTTGCTGGAATTTTTCCAAAGTAGTAGCATAAGAGGGGGTATTTTGTTTCTTATTAACTCTGTGCTAATTGCAACTTATTTACATCCACTTTAAAAGAAAATTCCCATCAGGGCAATACTCTTTCATTTCATTCACTCATTCAATACTTTCTTCTTAAAGGAGTGGTGTGGGGATCTCTCCCTTGTCATTCAATCTCAGTACCATTCTTTTTCTTCTGATTCTCAATGAGCCTGCAAGCTGTCCATGTAGAATTTGCAGTATTTGACTCTAAAAATTTGTGTTGTACTCCCTGGGCATCTTGGTATCTCACACCTACCTGGGTATTTTCTGCTTTCTGTGCATTCTCTGCAACTGCAAACCCCAAATGCTTGCATCAGTTAAAAGTTAGTGTTAGTGGATCTATGGGATGGATTCACTCAGGTTCTATGCTGTGCTGAGGAACAGCCATTAGTGTAAAACTCACAGAAATGAGATAAAATTATGAACGCTTTATCCAAAAAACTCACCACCCCACAAAAAAGTAAGAATAACTTGGTTAGGACAGCTATAAAATTTGCACTTCCATCCAGCCACAACAGTAGAGTGTAATCAAAATGAAATTTTTTTTCTTCCTTCTCTCATTTTACCCTCTTTGAAAGAAAACATTAGACCTTTGGCTTTCTGTAGGATTTACTGATACTTCACATAAGCCAATGTCTGGGATCTGACTTTTAGATGTAGTGAGAACCTCAGGTTTTAATTTGCAGGAGGTATGGGAAATGCCTCCTCCTGCACAGGAGGCAGTGTAAGTCAGGAGCTGCTTTGTAAAGCCAGTGCTGTTGTCCTGGTAGTGATGGAAGTAGTAGTAATCCAGGGGACACCTGTAATGACAGTACCATTTGCTTATAAAATGCCAAAAGGTGGAAATAACCATTACTCACTTGGAAAGAGGGCTGCAATGGAGTGATATAAGCACACCTGTGTGTGCTTATTAACCTTGAGCACCTATTTTATTAATAATATTGCTGTGAGCGTTGTGTTTAAACTGTCAATCCTCTATTAAGCCTGAGAGCAGACAGCCAAAGCTGTGGGGGTCTTTCATATCTTCAAAGGCGTGTTTTGCAGGACACTATGCCCACTGGGGGACACATGGGAAGCTAATAACCTTCAAATTGTCCACTCTAGGTCACCTAACCATATGTCATGACTGCCTTAACTCACCTTCTCAACAATAGCCTGACTACTTCCACCTGTAGTGGGTTTTCCTAGGAGCAACTTGCTGAATTTGAGAAATTTCATCCCATTTTGGCTTAATGGGTGTTTTATCTCTGACACCCATGAGGCAGGGTTGAGGTTTTGATGATGTGTGAGAAACAGCAACCTAGCTGTATTGTCCATCTTTCTGGAATAGTCACCTAGAGAGGATATAGGAGCTCTTGACACAGAGTGCAGGTACGCAATGGGAAAAGGTACGGCTTCTTTGCATCTACTTTGCTGAGAACACTCCTTTAATGATTTCAGGCTTAGAAACAATGTGTTTACCAACAGGAGAAATAAGTCCAAACCATTCATAGCTGCTCAGATTTTAGGCTGAATGTTTGGGGATCTCCTAAGCATCTACAAGTGTTTTCTGTATCTGTCTGGCATAAGAAGCAGGTAGTATTCTACCATTAATACTGTTACTGTAATCCTGTATTATTTGTCCATGTTTTACACAGCATTGTTCTGCTCCCTAAGGACTAGACTTTGGCCAGTGTTGCATTCCCATCAGCGAGGGATGGCTTGTGCATCTGGGTTTTACATCAGAAACACACTCTCTCGTTTGTGTGGAACTCATTCAGAAGAGTGACAGAACTGTTTTTCAAAAGTGGGATGCTGTGGTGTTATACCAACAGAGTGCCAAAAGACTTAGGTTTATGTGTCCTTGTTTCTGGTTGCAGGAAAAGACATCAATACAGAGCACATATGAAATTCTGCCTGTGTAATGAAGAATATTCTTTGACTACACTGTTTCCAGTGTAAACTACTGAACTTGCAAACACAAGTTGCATGGGAGATAAGCCAAGGTGATGAAGTCCAAGCAAGATGAGGAAGCACAGAGACTGTAAACACATTACCTTCTATTAAAGGAAACATGTGTTGTAAAGATATGGGGTCTTGTCTTTTATTTTGGTAAGAATAAGTTGTTTTTTTCTGATACAGGTGGCAAATTTACCAAGGAAAACATCCGCCAGAGAGCAGAGGTAGGCCAGAACACTTAACAAAAGCTTCATTATCTGTTGTTCTGTAAAGCAGAAGACTGAATGCTGGTCTCCTGAAGTTACTGGCAAAACTAGCTTTTTCAATGGCCTAGGAGTTTATCCCAGGTGTTTTGCTACTATAGTGACAGTCTTTTTCACACGTGTAGAGAGCAGTTGGTTTAAATTAAGAACTGCTCTTATCAGGGTGCAGGTTTTGGAACCTAATGACAGTTACAGTTAAATGCAAGTATTACAAAAACATTTCTCAGTACACCTTTTAGATGTAGGCTAATACTTGGCAGGATACTGCAGGCATCACTGCAATGCTAACAGATCACAGTAAATACAGCAGAAGTATATTTGATACAGATAAGTTTTACCTTCAGAAACATGTCATATAAGCTGATAGAGCACATTGAGCACACTAAGAGGAACTAAAATGGATGTATAAACTCACATTCTTATACCAACTGGGTGTAGGGCAAATGCTGAATAAATACACTCCTAGAACAGTCCTTTTGTTATAAAACTATGCTAGGTATCATCCACAGCAGATATCCCTGTAGTTTCCTTCATGAAGAGACGGCATACAAAAGAAAACTGTTGTGACTTCATATTGTGGGGGAATAGCCTAAGTTCTTATTTCTTTGTGTGCTGATTCAACAAGTACTAGTGATCTGTGTTGATCTTTTTCTTTACTGCTTTTCAGAACAAAGATGTCCTGAACTAATTTATGCTCTCCGTTTGAAACATCAATGGCTGGTATTGAGAGTAAAGCAAGGAAGCTGAGAAAATTTGGGGGCTACTGGTGTCTTTGATATATTTCTAAAAATGCCTTTCATGAGAATTTTAGTTCTTTGTGAATTTGAAAATAGAGGTGATAAACCAGGTAAGTATAATGAAAACTTGATAGAAAAATGAAAAATTTAATTTAGAGATGATCATTTAGACTAATATATTTTAAGTTATTGTATTAATTCAGATTTCTTTTCATGTCTAGATCTTATTAATTATACATAACACTGAGATCCTACAGCATTACCATCAACTTGTAAAGCCTATGGAAAGTGAAATCTGCCAGCACATGCAAGCTACAGATGATGCCAAAATTAATTTTTAAGGCATCACAGACACATCCTACAATCACAGAATATTCTGAATTGGAAGGGACCCACGAGGATCATAGAGTCCAACTCCTAAATGAATGGTCTATATGGGGATTGAACCCAAAACCATGGTGTTGTTAGCACTATGCTCCCACCAACTGAGCTAATCATGTTTGCATCACCCTTTTCTATTATTATGGTCACAGGTATAAACTGGGCAGTTATTTTATGGAGGTGCAGTTTTTGTGAAGCAAGTGAGTCTTATTGACAGATCTGGTTCAGATGATGATCTGACAGATGATTTAGATTCACAGTGAATTTGCAGATGCAACTTGTGACTTTCCATTGCAGTTGCTGGGAACTTATTTTTAATTCTTTGTTGCTGTTTGAGATAGATAGTTCTATTTGTTTCAATTTTTAAATAAAACTGAGGCATTTATATCTTTGAATATGTTTACTCCATCAGCTATGAAGTAATTTAAATGGTAACAGTGCTAGTGAGGATACTGGAGTACCAAAAACAAAAAAAAATACTTTGATAGATAAATCAATAGATATTTTAAGCTCAAAAGCATCTATTTGATTCAAATCACACAATGTGTGACTGTGATATCATTAAAACAAATATCCCAAATGAGCCATCCCTCACCCTTCATACCAAAGGGGTGACATCCTTTCTGCGTATTGTATTGATAGTTTTTGTCATTCAGTACAAAGGTCAGACAAGTAAGCTGGGAAAGCAAGTTGTGTTCCAAAAAGCCACACCAAGTCCCAGCATGAGCTTTTTATCTTCTTTGAATGTAAGATCATAAGAAATTAATTTTTGTTCTGTTTTGTCCACCTGTGTTTACTGTAGCTAGGGGACCTATTGCTTTTCTATTTGGATTCTATTTATTTAAAAGCAAAATGAGAACAGAAAAGTATATGGGAAAACTCCTAATAAGGCAAATTAGGCAAAAGGAGTCTGTACATTGTCACCCTACACAGTGGTAGCTTCAGAGCAAACTGCTGATTGTTTGCCTGGCTAATTTTATATTGTGCTTCTTACTTTAGGGTATGGCTCCTACAACATCAGTCTCATTCTTTAGATGTTGTGGAAAATGGCATTTGCATTGAAGTCAGTGATAGTTGAGTTCATACACTGAAGAAAATAAACACAAACATTGCTTTCATTGTATCTTCCTTCCTCTATTATGTATGCTAAACTTTTGCTATTGTTATTTTTTTGCTTACAGAGATACCAGGAATACCACTGGAAATTGTGTCTTCCAGTTCCTTCCTTGAAGGAAGGACAAGGAATCAGTTTTTTATTTTTGTTTTTAATAGTGGAAGAGTACCAAGTCACAACTCTGAAACTTGTTCTGCTATGAAAATAGCCCTGCTGAGAACATAGCATGGCTTTGTTTTGCTATTCCATAGAAAAAAATCAAGAAGCTGATGAGTAAATTGAAAAAATATGTTGAAAAAAAAGGGGTTTTCTTATAAAAATTTGCACATTTATCCTTAGAAACATTTGCAGAAGGTAGATGTCTTTTATTCTAAAACAAACTGTTCATTGAACAATATATAACAGTTGAGCTAAATGCTGTTTGCTTTCAGCATAGTAGCAGCAGAATGGATGTGACAATGCCTGTATTACTGTTTGCAAAGAAATGTATGCAAATTCAGGCTCACACTGCTTGCCAGACACAGAATATTCTCTGTATGGAGAGAGAAATTAGTTTCCATTTTTATATAGATTTTCCTGCTTATTGCCTATAGAGCTCTTCTGTTGTATTTGTAGGTACTGCACGTCAAGCACTGGAGAGGCTTTGCATTATTTCCAGAAATCCTGCTGAGATATGAGGGGATATGTAAAGCAGTCAGAGAGGCAAATTAATGTTATTTCTTTCTGCCTTCTCTGTATTTCATCATTGATTGAAGACGCAATGAGGGAAAAGAGATTTTGACATCTGCAGTTGAGATAGTGCATTTTTCAGACCACTGTTATTCATATAGCTTTGTATGTAAATGTGTTCATTGTGTTGAGAAGACACAAAAACCCCAGTGGAGCCATCTCAGATTGCGCTGTGTGGAACAGACTGTGAGGGACTGATGAACTAAAGTTGATGTGTTCAACATAGAATGAGTTCTTCACTGTTGGAACATTCTAGTTTTGGAAGTGGTAGGAGAGAGATGAGGAAAATAGGACAGGGATAGAAAGTGTGGCTTTGAAAAGTCTATCAGAAGGATTTCCTGTTTATCTTACAGCTCATCTGTTGGAACACTGTTCTGGGATGTGAGTTTATGTTTCCTCTCTGACTGAAGCAATTCTCTTCAGAGATGCCATCCCCTCCTAATGTTCCAGAGATGAGAGTCCTTCTCAGTCTGTGGCAGATTCCTGGGTCCTGCCTACTGGAACTGCCCCATCAATGCTGAGCAAGTGGGACCTCAGCTTTTGCCTGTTCCCCTGAGAAGCAGGAGTGTCAGGTTCCATGTTGCACATCCTACTTTGGATGGAGTATTCTCCAAAAATTCAGATAACTGTGCTATGTACATCTGTGGTCTGAGCCCTCTCTTGAAATTTAGAAATACATGTTCGAGTTGTCTCAAGCAGAGGAAGGAACCAAACTGAGGTTTCCAGTACCTAGGAGACATCCTGAAGTCAGTGAGGAGAAAGAAGTTATTGGCAGTAGTATGGTCCCATGATATTCCCTGGCTACTCTGCAGCCACATAAGCATTAAATGGGAGACCTGGAATGGGAATCTAGAACAGTTTTTTCCTGCATGACTTTACCACGTGAAAGCAATTTTTGAGTATCATACCTCTAGTTTAATAAAGCTTGTGGGTTTATAATTATCTTGGAAACTTTAGCCTATATTCATCTTGGACTGAAATGTTTCTATAGCCCCCAAACTACTTGGGAGTGGGAAATATGATTATGTATGCCTGGCTTTCTGAAAAAACAAGAACCCTTGCTTCTACCTCTTCTGCTTTTGTTGCTGTAATTCTCTTGTTATTTTTAACAAGTCTTGAGCACTTTTGGGGTGAGGTGGGCATGGGGGAAGTATTCATTTGGCTCTACTGTCCACAGAATTTTTAAAAAAGCTTCTTTCTTATTTTTAGAAAATATTTATAAGTTGCCCATATAGTATGTGAACTCATGAATAGCATCACAAGATTACTATTTCAGTACAACACAGGATTCCTCAGCTTTATTTGCATCTTCTTTTTTGGGCACGTTTCCAACAAATGCATGACACTTAGGTATGTAATTCATTAAATTTATAGCCTCACTGTATTTTTGTAGTCTTTTTTTTCCTGGTCTATTACTAGTGAATAAAGAATTTTTGCTTTCTTAAACAAGATCTACTACAGTACAATTCTAAGTTCATTTCGATTGATGAAAACTCCCCAGGTGATTGGCAGACTATACTAGAAACCACTCATCAAAACTGTACCTTTGTTAAATGTCTCTGGATTTCAATAGAGGTGCTTTATAGAGACTGCTTCAATGGCATCTGGCATTTCAATTTCTAAAAAATTTGAATGCTGGAAGACCTATAATATGTATAACATTAATTCTAAATGACATAACACTTATACAATGTAATTAAAATGTTATCTGTAAGTTTATCATTCTGTGCACTATATTTTTGTTCTTACAATCTTTCTTCATTAAGAAGTCCATTTGGTAAGTATATTTTTTAATCCCTCCACAATTTCATATTGTTTTTCTAAATTTGTCCTGAATGTAAGAATAGATAGAGAAACCATCCACCAGGTGGTTACTTTACATAAAGCTAGATTTTAAAAAAATCTTAGGGTTTGGCAAAAAGTGTGGTCCACTTTACTCCTTATCTCTCTTCTTATTGACATAATTACTATGAACTACATTTTTCTGCAATTTCAAATTATGATTTCCCCCTGGCCATATTGATTGGGGTTTTTTGGTTGGGTTTTTTGTTTGTGGGGTTTTTTGGGGGTTTTGTTTGTTTGTTTGTTTGGTTTTGGCACTTTATTTTGGGTTTTTTTGTTTGTTCATTGGGGTTTTTTGTGGATTTTTTTTTCAGTTGGTTGATTGTAGGGTTTTCTGGTAGGTTGAACTTTGCGTGCTAGAGTAGAGACGGCAGACTGTCCACCATTCCACAGAAACTGGCTCAGCATATGTGAGAGATCTTAGGGTTCATGTCCTCATTACATGTTCTCTCTTCTAGATTCTTTTCTATTTTACACTACAATCTATTTTTCATTGGCTTTTCTCTCATTAATACCATAAAAAGGTCAAAGTGAACTTTTAATCTCATTCAGTTTTAGTTTTGGTTTTCTGTTTGTGGTTTTTCTTGTGAGATCAAAATTACACAAAAAGAGTTTGTCTATCCTTAACTGAAAACCTCTTTTTAATATCTACACTAATAGCACTGGGATGGAAAAATAGGTTGCAGAGATTTTTAATCCTTAAAATGCATTATCAAACAAAACAAGCACAGTGAAATAAATAAACAGAAGAACAAGAGGAGTTTCTTGTCAATAGTTTTTGGTAACTGGAAAATTGTCAGAGCCCAGAAAGGCCATAAAGACTTCATTGTATCTTTCAATCAAGTTTTAGAGCCAGATAGTTACATTTGAAATTCATTCTCAATATACAGCCTCTGGAACGATGACCATAGCATTCAATTAATCAGATGTGACCAAAATGTCAAGATCCTCATAAAGAAGTCTTTCACTCATCTGTGTTATTATATCAAGAGGGTTTTTTTTTTTTGGGGTCTGATAAATATAGGGCATGGAAGGAATGGACTTATTTATAGTTTCTTCTTATTTCATAGTGGTACTGCTTGCCATCCCTCCCATACAGCTTCAGAGCTCCTTAGATAGTAAAGGCAAAAACTGAGTGATCATAATTGCTACTAAAAAGGAGAAAACACAAAAGGGTTGGATTCAAAACAAGATCCAAACCCAGCTCTGGTGCCCTGCACTCTCTGTGTAATATGTTACCATTACTTCTTTTAAATGTAGTGTTGGAACCCGTTTAAGCTCAGATGTTGTCACTGGAAACTCATAAAAACACCAGTTTAAGCAATCCCACGCTGGTTGAGCATCCCATTAGCCTGTCTCGGACAGTGGCCAGCACCAACTGCTGGGGAAAGAGCTTAAGAAACACAACAATGATCTGTTCCTCTTTCCTTGCTTCTAGTGATCAGTGCTGCAGGCATTTCCTCCTCTTGATATCACATTAGCGCCATTGTTTAGTTATCCTCGATGGACCTTTCTCCAATTGACTTGCCTAAGGCCATTTTCAACCTGCTAATATTTTTCACATCCAAACTTAATTTAGCAGTGAGTCATATAGCTCAATATCTTGTTATGTGGAAAATTGTTCCCTGTGGTTTTAACTGTTTTTAAACCTGTCATTGGATAAATTATTTTTGTTTATATGGCAGGGAATAATGAACAATTGTTCCTTATTCATCTTCTCTGTCCCAGTTAGGATTTTATAAACCTCCTCTCCCCACACACACAGGCCATCCTGAACTGGAGAAAGATGGCCTGTTTTGCTCGAGCAGGTGCTGAGCCATACTTGCAGCCACCCTTGTCTCCCTTCAGAGTACTCCAAGTTCCACGGGAGCATCATCAGAGTTATACCAACACACTTGCCAAATGTGAAAAATATGCAACGATGGAAGTACTCCAGGACATAAAATAATAGGATTTGTGGCTTGTCTGTAGATTTAAAGAGTAACTGGTTTGGGAGTTTGGTTGGTTTTATCTTGAATAGAAGAGTGATTTTTTCCATCTCTCTTTCTAAATGAGTTCAAGCTGCTTTGCATTTGGACTGAGCAAGCTAGAACTTGCCCCAGAATACGACTGTTCACTCATAGAGGCAATCTGAAGCAGTAATCCATTAAAAAATTTCTCCCTATCCTGTTATACATCAATTTTCATCCATCAACAAACCCTCAGTCTCAGAGCTTTCTGCATTTCTTTCACAGGAGCACTGTGTGGATTAATTAATGCACACTGTTGGTTGAAACTAATTAGTGACAAAATTTAATTACCTTCAACACCAGTTGACTTATCCACACATGTGCAAACTATAATTTCCCATTCCTTTAGGATACATCTCTCATATGGGCCGCACATGTTTCATAAATTCAATTGTGTTGTAGGTTCTCCTTATTCTGGGAAATTTGTGTGGTCTGCAAACCACCGACACAAGCAAGAGTTCAAAAGGCTTCAGTAGAATACAGTCTGCTCTAGCACAGTAGGTACACAGGTCAATAAACATCCAAGTAGTACACCTAACTTGATACTTACTACTGTGTGTGCTATTTAGACAGACCTGAGAGATGAATTGCCTTCTAGTCTCACTCTGTTGAAGCATGAATACTGTCCACAATTTTAACTCAGAAGACAACTATTATCCATTCAATCCTGCATGAATCTGTAATGAAACAATTAAATGGCAAATCCCACAAGTATTCCTAGCAATCTATATTTATGAGAAAACACTCTATTGTTGGAATCAAAATTGTCATTGAAACAAAACTTTTTCTTAAGCCAAACATCTAGTGTGCATTTTAAGTTCATTTGAATATTTTTTTTCCACAGTTGACTCGCAGTTGATGGAGTTGACTCTTGACAAAGAACAGTTAAAGACTCTACAATATAAGATAGTGGAGCTCTCATTAGGTTCAAGGCATTGAGAAAACAAGAGAGATCTACGTGACCGTGAGCCAGGACGGCCTCAAGGGACCTGGATTTGAGTTCTTATATTGCTGATGACCTGTATTATAGACATGGTGATTTTTCACTTCTGATTTTATCTGGTTTGCTCAGCTGCAATGTATTTGCAGAAGACAATTTTTGCTACATATTTGTAGTCAAACACAATGAAGTCCTCCTTCTCTCTTGGATGTCTGCTAGTCAGATTCCCTGCTGCAAACCTAGTAACACCAGGATTTCCTAAACTTTCCTGCAGAATATCTTTATGCACTTTGTAATTTCATGAAATTAGTAAGAATTAGTTAGCTAAAGTCAGCGGGAAGTGTCTTTTTTAGCAGAGGAGGTGAGCCCTTACTCTTTGAGTCTTGTCATATTGTTACTTACTGAGCATTGGTTCCTTGCACAGCTGCTCAACCTAATGACTCACAGATTCCGAGATACAAGAGTCTTGTTCTTGCCCATGCACGTGCCATCCTGTCCATTTCTATTGATTCACTTCTAGGCTGAGGGCAGTCTAAGTGACTGGCCCAGCAGGATAAATTACTCAGCAGAAGAGCTGGGCGGTCTTCTACTAGGTTAGGGTAGCATCCAGAAGAGTCCAGATGTCACGTGTGTAGTGTAGGAGCAGGGCAGGAGAGAAGAGAGGCCAGGCGAGGGTCACACTTCCTCTTTGTTGGCCACCATAGGACACCAGGTTTCCTCTGTCATCCATGGAGCCACAGCTTAATAAACTATTTAATTGTCTCCTGTTGTGTATTGGAGGCCTAGAAGATTCTAAAACTCTAGGCTGGCCCAATTTCTTTCTGAATTCATGCAGTATGATCTCTTACTTCATTTACCAGAGGATTTAATTCAAATGCTGTGTCCCCAATATATCTTTGTTAACAATGACACAGATTAGTAAACATACTTCACTGTTGGAGCAATGACTGTCTTCCGTGGGGAGGGAGCAGTCTGTTTTGGCATTCTAGGAAACTGTTTTCATTTCATCAACAGACTTTGTTTTGCATAGCTGCATAACATGAGACAAAGTTGAGCTAATGGTCAGGTTTAAGGTTACTACCAAGGATTTCAACTTTTCAGCTACAGGGGAAAAGGTCTTACATTTTTTTCATCACAATCTCTGTTGAAAATGTTTGAATCTGCCTAGAAATAATTACTGTTTCCTAACCCAATAAGATCTTCCAACAAATACAAAGAGCTGCCTGGAGTTCTGACACCATGCAGATCTGTTTTGTTGTTTGTTTATCTTGGTAAACCAGGAGTTTTGTTACAATAGGATGCATATTTTGGCTTTTGAAATGCAGCAAGGAGCACAGGAAATTATATATGCTGACAAATGGATTCTGAACTTTTGTTAGGAGGAAACAATTTCAGAGCCTCTACTAGGAAAACTCCACCCATCTTGTTACATGGTGTTTTAACCTCTAGCTGTTTAATGACTTACATGTTATGAAGGACATGCATGTTTTCTCTTAGAATAGATCCTTATACTCAACCCTGCTTGTACACAAAATTTCATGGATTTCACTGATTAAAAATCACTTTGGTAAATGTTTGAGAAAAGAACCTTACTGTATTTAACTTCACTGTCGAGTTCTGTGTTCGTTCAACATAAAAAACTCTTCTCCCACTATGTAACAGAAACACTGCTATTGACTGACACTTCAAAGTGATGATGATGATTTCCATAATATATATCATGTGGGTCTCTCCCTGTAGCATCTTGGAGTAAGGAGAGGGTCTTTCTCAAACAGGCTTAACATACATTCTTAATATCTGTTTTTCTTGAAGTAATTTAAAGATGAAGGACAAGGCACTGCCAAGCACAGTGGAACAGAAGATTTGCTCTCGTGGGTGAGGGATGGTCAGGAAGGTCGGTGTCTCAGGGCTGGGATTTCCCATCCATGCTGCATACACTTGGCTGGGCCACTGACCATTGTTTCAAGTGATATGCTGTGCTGGCTCCCATGCAAGGTGATTTTTTTCTATGTCACATTTACAGAACAAGCTCTTCTGACAATATCTGGGATACTGGCTCATTGTGGCTTCTGTGAATACTGGGGAAATTCCTGGCATATTCCAGGACCAAGACATTGGAAGGCCCCTCAGTGACGGAAAATGGGACTGAACTTTTCTTGAAGGTACATGAACTGTGAATCTGAGAATAAAATTTGCTTTCCACCGTGGGAAAAAAATAGTGCTGTCTTGGCCTCCTGCATGGTCTTTTCTTTAGGGCAATGTATATTGCACACATTTTTGTCATTATAGAGTAAAAGTATGGAGTGATAGTGTCTGACATGGAGCTGTTATTCCTTCAAGTTTTCCTTATTCTGCAGTTCCTGATTTATTAAGGAAGCTGTACCAGTCACCCTTTCTAACACTAGACTGTGAAAAAGAAAGAAAGAGGAATGCATCAAGTGTTTTGGGGCTGAGGCTTCTAGGGAAGAAGTATTAACTTCATTTAGCCAATCTTCTTCTATTACAGCATTGACTTAGTCTCTTTGACTTTGGTATATTCTTTGCTATACTCCCAGGAGAGAAACCTCTATGAAAGAAATTAAGAAAAAGTAGAATAATGGATAAACAGTCTAAAACTTTTGGCTTTAGAACATCATGGCTTATTTAATCTCCCCTCTAACTATCTCCTCTCTATCTCTCCTCACATGTCAAACAAACTCTCAGGGTCACATATGTCATCTGGTTTTGGGGTGTTAATCTCCTAGGACAAGGAGGTGAAATATATATACTATAATACACTGATCAATATAATGGTTGGCTGGTGAAGTTCAATTAATTGTTAAAAATTATTAAAACTAGAATCACTCTATTGTAAGAACGACATTTCCATAGAACATAGATGTCTCCTTATATAAAGGTGGGGCTCCCTCTTGACTTGTTTCCTACTTCCAGATTTCCTTTTTAACCATGGCAGGAAGACTGGGATTGTGACAATAGGAAGGGGAAGCACAGAAGAACAGTTAGTAGCAGTAAGTTTTCTCATGTTTAGAAATAGCCTCTGTGTGCAAAAACAATGGCCAGCAGCTTTCAGCAATTTCAGTGGTGGGTTTTGTTTTCTCAGACCTGACCACCCCCTGTTCATCACTCTTTTCACATGCATCAGTCATGAGTCTGAGTCTCTCAGCATCCCCATGCTGAGCTGTCATTAATCAGTCTGCACTTTGGAAACTGCTCATGAGTCTGCCTATGGCACAGCTTAGGCAGCAGGGACCAGCTCTAAATCAGCTTATTATAAGTACAGTAAAGCTTTTCACTGTCCTGTGTAAGAGAAAAGATAGAAATGTAAGTTCTCCCAGACCATTGAGAGAACCAATGGCAAGCTGCTGTCAGCCATTCCAGAGAAATAAGTAACAGAGGGTCAAGTCGGATGTACACTCACTAGGAGTGGTGTATATACTCTTATCTGGTGTCTGAAGTCAGATGCAACTTTTAAATTATTTTTCATGCCTTATAACATCAATATAAGCTACTATGCAAGCTCACCAGTGGGGAACAGCATAGTTCTGGTGTGAAAACACATAGCTAAGATTTGAGAGCAGTGCTCAAATTCCAGCCTCATTATACTGTGAAGTTCTAAGTTACAATTTTCTGTCATTAAACCTCTTCTACGGGTGGTGAAAGCTGAACAGCAGTGAAGACTCAAACCATTGTGTGAACCATGCTATGCCAGGATAAAGTCAAACAATGGAATAGTAAACACATCCAAGTCTCATCTGTGTTACAGTGTCCACCAGTGGGAACGCAACTGCACTACGGAATCCTGAATTGCAAGTCCTTTTATTTGAGAGCAAGGGCCACACATCCTAAAGAACAGTATAATTTTATCACTTGGTTTATTATATCAGTCCAAAAGCTGTAGTGAGTGTCTAGATCACTCATGCTTTTTCATAACTGGCATCTTTTATAGGGTAGTGCTAAAAGATCTAGTACTTTGGTTTATTACATTCACATCAGAATGACCTACACCCTTCTGAATTTGGGTGCATAAATGTAGCTGTAGGTGTCTGTTCATATTTTTTATGTTTCTTTACAGAAGAATGGTTCTACTCTGCACAGTTCTGTCCTGCATGAGGAACCATCAACAATTATGTTGTGGTTATTACCTATGAAAATGGAAGAAAACAACAGCTTCTTTCACACTCAAATGTAAAGTAGAAGTGAAAGGAAAGGTTTAGTTGCAGTAACTTTTGCTGCTTCAGCTGTTTGCACTAATGGGGTGCTTGAGTGCAAGTGCTTTTGCTTTTGAAGAGGGTGCCTCATCCTGTCTCCCTTTGGTGCTGGGGACATGGGTGGAAGGTTTGCTCTGTCTGCAGGGAATCTGTCTGCTTTCACCTGTAGTCAAAAGACTGATGTACCACACCCAGGCCCTGATGAGAGCTGTCTTCCTTCAGTGCAGCACACCCCAGGGAGGTGTGGATGGAGTTCCTGAGTGTCAGGTGGGAGAGAGGTGAGAGAGGTTATACCCAAACTAACCTGGTCTGTTACGAAGTTTTGGGCATGCTCTGACTTTGATTAATGAACTGTTCTGCCCCAAATATTTCTTGGATGTCTACATTACTATTTTCAATTGTCCTCACTCAAACAAACCAGCAATCAATTAACTAGAATTACAAAACTCTAGGCTAAACAAAGCCATCGTGAAGAAACTGGCTTTCAGCCCAGTATCTGCTGATGATGAGGTATGAAACAGTCTATTGATTCTGCAGCTCTTCTTGTACAAAAGTAAAAACAATGCTATTTGCCTTTTCAATAGGGAGAGGAAAAAAAAATCCCATTTTATTCAGTACCTCCACTTAGAAAAGGCAAACTACATTACTGAGCCAATTTTTAGAAGGTTGTACAGAAAGAAGTGCTTCCAGCACATTAAGAAAACTTCAGCTTAGAGTTATACAAATTCTAGAAGAAAGGCAAGAACACTAAATATTAAATTAGATTTATGTCCACCTGTCAAAAATGCTGTGCAAACTTTTTGAGGTATTTTTATCTTTCATTGAGAACGCAATTTGAGAAGACAAAACAGCTCTTTCAAGTTTTTTTGCTGGTGACTGTCAAGTTGATTGCTAATACTGTGATATTTAGTGCTTTTCATCTGGCTTCAGATGACAGAACCCTAAAACGTATGAAGATCTCAGCTTCTAGTATTCATGCTTTGGGGAAAAATGTGGAATCTTGAAACAAACACACAAAAATGGCTTAAATGAGAGGACAAGCAACAACAACTGAAAACATCACTTTTCTAAACCTCTTCTTTTTAATTAATTCTCTGCTCTGGAGGAGCAATTTCGTGGTTTTTCAATATGTGAGGGTTGCCAATACAAAAAGCATGCGGTAATTGTAAAAGCAATAACCAGTCCAGCTGCATTCCCTGTGCAGAAACTGAGAGGGACAACAAGCCATAAATAGTGGTGTCACCGCCACTCTTTGCCTCAGTTAAGGAGTATTATTATTCTAAACACAAAACAAACTATTGTTTGGGCTCCAACTAAAAGTTTCAAAGCCTCATAAATCTGCCAGGTCAAAGCCAATTTTCATTGGAATTTTGGAAGGGAACTTTTTGAGAGAAGTATCCAGAGCTAATTTTAATTTCCTCTTAGTACTTGTTCTAACAGCCTTGTCCAAACCCGAAGTGTTCTCCAAATGGAAGAGTAAAAATTCTCCTCTGATTCACCTCATTCTCAGCACTAGCCTACTACAGCAAACAAAAGCAGAACATCTACAATGAATATGCATTTTCCTTTAACCCAAAGCTGCAGAGAAATGTCTTTAGCAGAGATTGATGTGATGAGTGACTTCATGTTAATTACTGATGGGCTTTAGGTAGAATATTGCTGCCTAAGCTGTTGTCTCCAAGGTGCCACTCAAGGCAGGTGCTTTGCCTTCAGAGTAAACCTTTTTTAGGTTTGTTCAATAACAGGTTTGGAAACTGCTGCCAGTGAGGAGAGTTGCTGGCTCCAAAAAACGAAGAGGAAGGTTTTGATTATTTTTTTTAATAAAAAGGAAAAACCTTTCCATGAGAGCTCAGCAGACATCTGAGGAAATTTTCAGAAAAGTCTACTCAATAGGAAAGATGTGTGTATGTGCTCAGTCTCTGATTGCCCTTCCAAAAATAATTTTTTTTCTCTACTTTTTCTGCTTCAGAGTATCTTCCCAGGTGGAGAGGCTGGCCTTCCCAAAAGGAAGAGGGGGCAGGTAGAAATGATGGCGTTTTTCCTCCCTTTTCTTAACAAATTTCTCTTCTATCTCTACCCTCCTGCTATAACACTCAATTGTCTTCATGCATTGTGTTCTACACAGCAGCACAGTGTTTCCTAGACTCAGTATTTTATCATTATAATATATGGTGTTACATGTTTGCTAATATGCAAAAGAAACAAGATGAGCAATATAAGATAAAATCTGAGGTCTCTTTCTTTCTAGGGATATTTATTCCATATTCATGGTTATGGAATTATGTTCTCCTTCTGTGCAAAAATAATTGGCTCTGTGTTGCTCTGAACATATTATAAGTTTCTCTGTGTGTAAGCCTTCTGATCATTTTCCCATGGGAGAACATACTTTTGCTGTTCTTTTACTCTGTATAAGCTTTCTGTAAACAAATATATCTGGTGTTCTTCAAGGACATTTTAGGATTCCTCGGCTCTCCTCCTTGAGAGTGGGGGAAGGAGCTGAAAAGACTGTAATCTTTCTGATATTGTAGGCATTCGAGACATTGCCTGGACGAAGCAGCAGCAGGAGCATGGAGAATGCTCTCTGCTGAGCAGATATAGAAAAACACTAGAATTATGGAGTCATTTTAATAAATCATATTAGCCTTCTGAAATTATTGTCAAGAGTCCTTTCTTCAATGTATGGACCACGACGATAGCTCTGAGCATCAATGAATCGCTCTCAGCAGTGATAGAATAGACATGATTAGTCCAAGATCCCCACAAAGAACTTCAAAAATGAGAAAAGTGGCAAAAGGGTAGCTTGTAGAGTGAGAGAGATTGATCAAGATATTTGGTATTGTGAGAAAATTCTCTTTTTTCCCCCACTTGCTAAATCTTTTGCCCCGGACAGGGACAGCTGATTTTAACAAACATTTGGCTTAATTTTTATTTTGTTTTTCTGGAAGCATAAAATAGGCCCATACCATACACTTGGCCAGTCAAAACACTTGGTCTTGGGCCTAAAGAAAGGCAGCATAAAAGTGTGGGGGTTTTTTCAATTAAAAGAAAGAAGGTAGTAAAAAGGACTATTTTACATAGTTCAGGTGATTAGGGTAGAACAGAAAAATATTCTGCCTCTAACATGGATTTAAATAAAGATGTTTCTTTGCTTGTTAACTACTGTCAAAAGGGACCTCATTCTGGGAAACGTGCTGAAAAATGTTTTTCTTTGTATACCATGCATATCAGCTGCCTGGTAGACAAAAAAAAATTCTTTGTGACTCTCTTATTTTGATACACAAAAGCAAAAAACAGTGTATGCATCTATAGGTATTGTTTTCCAGTGAATCAGTTTTATGTCATACCAGTACATAAGATTCAGAAAAATAATTGTATTATTGTTGGCCATAATAACATGTTGTGATTAAATCAGATTTTCACCCTGCAGGTCAAAACCAAATATATAGGCTTGTGAGCATTTTTTAGCTGTTTGCTTCTTTATTTTTGCTTCTCTGCTTTGCCCCAGATTGACTCTGCACTTCTGGACTTCTTGCTCTACCAGGATATCTCTTAACCTTATTAACATAGGCTCTTATTAAAGGAATTCTTCCAGGAATGGCAAAACAGTTACTAACTATAAAAGCAAATTCAGGCTTCAGACACAAGTGCTTGCTGCTTTTTTTATGCCTTGATATTGTGCAAGCTATAGCAGTGTCTTGTAGGTGAAAAGAAATATGCAGCTGGAGGGTGTCAGAGCTTTTTCCAGCAGTATCCTTGTCAATAAAACGGTCTGAAACTTTGTTTATAGCCTTGGCAAAGCCACCGTAGGCTGAATTAGTCACAGCAGTGAAGCTATCTGCTCACCAGTAGGGAATCTTCATATTACAAACTTTTTGTATAAACCTCATGAGGTTTAATAGGAATTACTTTATATACCAGTAAAATCTATAGATTTTTATAGACCCTAGAGCTTGTTTTTACTCTTTCCAACACTTTGCAAAACTAAGGTGAGTTCCTCTGGCTCCTAGGATGTTCTCTCTTAGCTTTCTCCCAGATGCTGCTGCTAAATGTTCAGCATGCATGGATGAGTCTGGAGGCTTGGCTGGAAGGCAACAGAAGTCTGGGGCTCAGGAATATTGCTGCCTTTCACTGTCTCTCTCAGTGAACTTCCCAGAGTGACTGCTTCTGTTGTTTAGTCAGGAGTGTGGCTAAATAATTGAGCAAGAGTGCAATTCCGTGGTATAGTTTACAAATCTTTAGGAAGATTGGTATTTTCAATCTGTTTCAAATTTGTGGACCCCTGTAAAATGAATCTAAGTCCACTGAAGCAAACTTTCTTTTCTCAGTTATCCTTCCAGGTCTCCTAGTAGTAGACCACATGTTAAAGACCACTGATCTAAAAGAAGAGACCTCCCTTCCAGCTGAAATTTAAGCTACAAAAACTCAAAGGTTGAGAACACTCTCAACATCACTTAGATTGTAAACTCCCTGTTATAGGGACCTTTTCCTTCTTTTTTACAAACAGTGCATTCAGTTCATTGGTCACTGTGCTTTGTGAGCATTATTGCAGTATAAATAATAAATGGCAGTTTTATCTAAGGGTCCTCAAAAATATCACTCTCTAAGAAAGCTTCTCATCACTGGATTTGGAATATTTGGGAATGATTACTGTTACATTCTCAGAAGCAGGATGTGTTTCATGATGGTTGGTGGACTAGAGGTATGAGGTAAACATTGTCATAGCTGACTGAGTTTTTGTGGTTGCACCCTAACTTGTACAGCTTTCATGAGAGAAGCCAAGACTGAAAGGAAACATGGGAGTTTCATGGAGCACAATTACAGTTGTTTATTCAATTATTAGCCAGTCCTGAAATGACTCACAACACAGCTGCTCAGATTTACAGGCAGTTAACAGACTTAAGTGTTTGTTGGCTTTTTTGTTCAAAGTGATGTAGTGGGACACTGTCCTGGGACAGATGTACCACAAAGTTGAAGCCTTAAGGAAACAGAACAGACTTTTGTCTCTTTCTTACATGAGCTGCTTTGTCAATGGCTATGAGAAAGATACTGTGAAAGTGATTTTATCTGTCATATCTTGAGATAGCAGAATAATCTAGTAACAGTATTCAGTGAAAGTTGGGCACTATTGTCTCTGAGATGCTCTGAAAATTCTGAGATTCTCTGATCTGCTATTTCCAAATAGTGCAATTTTGAAGTGACTTTGCATCTGTAATAATAATACAGTGTGCTGGCTGCTTGACTGGTGGAATTTTTCAAAACAGATAATTGACATTCAGTCATGCCTCAGAATAATTTGGAACTGTTTTGGTTACATTAACATTCAAATTTCATACTTTTTATATAGAGAATTGCTTTGTGAACAGAGCTAGAATAACCAGTAAGTATAGGCCATGTTATGTCATATAAACAAGTATTTACAAAATGCTGCAACACATTGCCTTTTCTAAGTGATATTGTTTCTGAATTTAATTTGGGGTTGTTCTCCTGTACTGGACTTCTAAATTAAATAACAGGAATTAACGACACTGACCATAATACCTTAGGATTTTTGGGTTTTCTTTTTTTACTTTTCTTTTTAATTTTCTTGTATTTTTCTTCCTTCCATTAGTTCACTGAGATAGCTCTTCTGCTCTTAATCTCCTTTGTCTGAGGTTGAGGTATCATCTTTTTTCTTGCTTCTGTTTAAAGTATTTTGTATTTTTATACTGCTATATACAACCATTAAAAATCAAAAGCATCTATCCCTACTGTAGGTAGCAGGATTTGTAAAAACTGTAAGAGATTCTCTGTCTTTCTGTCAATGACAGATCTTCATTTTAGGGCTTGCATACTTTGTCTGGACAGGCACTGACCTAGGTCAATGCAAGTTCCCATTTGGAGGTTAACAGCCTTCATTGTTACAAGTCCTGATAAAGCTTTAGACTTCCTTCTCCACTGCCCTGTCTGCACTCATGTAGATAGGTGCAGAATGAAACTACAGTGAGTTTGTTACATCTTGGATCTGTCTTGATAGGATCTGAAATACCACCTTCCCTTGGCGTGTCTGCAGTGGCTGAAAGGGAGTTTTTGAGTGTTAGTCAAACTTCCTGAGGATTGTGATGAATTATGCCCACTGCCCACGATCTGGCTGGCTTTTGCCACTCATAGAATTTACTAAGAGAGAGGAAAATCTGTTGCTGTGGTAGTATCTTAGGACAGCACGGGATGCAGCTTTGATGAGGATTGGGGTGGCTGAACAGTGGCTGAACAGTTATCTGATAGGTGATTTGGACTGCATGTTGCATTAGACAGCGATACAGCAAAGGAGATTACAGTCCTCTTAGCTCCTTCTTGGAAATTTGCCCCTTGGGATCCTCTCTGATGCATGCCCAGAGAACTGCCCTTACAATCTTCCTGCTCTGGGGTCCTCACTCTTTGATGGGCAGCAAACCAGGCTAAATGCAAGGAAGAAACCAGGGCTAGGTGTGCTTGAGAAAAATACTTCAGGGACTAGATGGTGATCTGGGAGAAGTTAGGGGCTGAATTGAGTTTATTGCCTAAAAAAAAAAGCATGTTTATTACTTATTACTCAGAGGGTAGTTTAAAACAATTAGTCTACTTATTGTGAAGCATTGTGCTTTAAAAGCTACAGCTGAAAGCAGGGAACCACAAGATTTCCATGTAAGTAGTAAAAGTTTTTTTTTAATAACCTAGATGAGTCAAAAGAAACCAGTGGTTATATGTTTGAAGAAGTTTCCTTGAAGTTGGAGTCCTGTGATCAGATGAGCTCATCTGCCATCTGAGCAACCTGTATTAGCAGTGTTGAAAAGTAACCCTTAGTTGCTGCTTAAAGCGAGTCTAATATACTTCTTATTGTGCTCTGAAGACCTTGGACTTGATCCTGTTTTTTGTACATGTAGACTCACCACAAAGCATGCAGCAAGAAAAAACCCTTTTAAAGAGCATGATCTTTGCAGCCCCTAAATAAAACACACAAGATGAAGGCCTTCGTGTGACATCTTAATACTCTTTTTGTGAATAAGCAATTTAAGCCAAAAAGAGGCAGCTGAATTTTGAGAAACAAGCACCTCCTGTGTGCCCATTAAGGCTGTTTGCTATGCAAACAACTAAACAGAGAAGAGGAAGTGGCTAGGATCCTTCTCCAGCTTTATTTTGAGCTTTTGACTGTCCTGTCCTGGGAAAATGGGGTAAGCATCTTCCATCCTGGAGGAGTTGCAAGGGTTCCTCCTTAACTGGTGGCTTTGTTATGAGGAACATGGAACTAGTGGGCACTTTCTTCTACAGCAAGACAGCTGAAGGCTGAAGTTTGAAATCAACAGCTCATTTCCAGCCTTATAACCTAAAATACTCCAAAGAAAATTTAATTGGGAAGAAGATGAGCCCTTCTAAGACTGAAACACGGTTTTTGTTTGCAAGGGTGTAGATGCAAATGTTTTCCGGAATAATACAGAGGAAAAACTTTGTGGAAAAGAACACATGGGAAATGTAGACAGCTATTATTTATCACAGTGAAAAAAGCATTGTGGTGGCGGTTGTACTTAAGACTCAAGACTTGTAAGGAATTTGAGACCTGAGCTGACAACATAATTACACTAGCTTTTGAATTTACCAGAGGCCTATTTCATGAAAACTGCAGCTGGTCTCCGTGCTTTTTTTATAAAATACAGTTGCATTTGTGGAAGATCCAAGCAGTGCTGCTATGTGGAAAAGCAAATCATCTCAAAGATGTTTACTTCTGCATGGAAATATTCCCAGACAAAGGAGTCAAACCCTCCCTCTAGAAAGATTAAATTCAGTCAATTCCTTCTGTACAATATTTTGTTCTTTTCTTAAGTTGACAGTCTTCATACTTGTAACTGGTAAACTTCATCCTCTTACTCCCATTCTTTATGCACACTATTTGTTTCCCAAGCAAGTGGCATGCAAAGTCATCTTGTATTTAAAGTACTTCCACTTAAACTTTACAGTAAGATTGGAAGTAAGATATTTTGAACTTTGTGATTAAATGTTTTAGCAGCTGTTGCTGTAAAGACTTAAATATGCTTCCAATTTTTTTCACACAGGTATCTCATCAACTTGGAGGTAATTGAATACCTACAGGATACAGGCATAAAGTAGGTATGATAGCATTTTATTTGATATTAATGATTTTACTGGAACATATAATTACTGTAATGGTTGTGTACTCCTTGGCATTAGTGTACATGAAAGAGTGTGTTCTGTGAAACAGGAGCACAGCCCTAAAAACCCCCTACACTTAATAATATTGCTTTGCAAAGCAAATGAGTGTACCTCTGCCTGCCAATTGAATTCTATCATGGATGGAATAATTAATTTGGACACAAGGCAAGGAGCACATTGCATTTTTATTTATTATTGTTATTATTATTATTGTTATTATTATTATTATTGCTGCTGCTGCTGCTGCTGACTGGGGAGTGCTCAGGTTAATATTATATCTGTTTTCCATGCTTTGCACCCTTGCGCATGGCATGGATGCAGCAGTTTTCTTCTACAGATCCTCCCTCTCACCAAACAATCAATTCTGGGATGTGTCTTTTTCTTTTAACTGTGTGTGGGGGGTGTCTTTAGAAGTAGCAGCTTTCTGTTATTGTAAGGACAGGTGTTTTTCCCCCCAGATTCTAACTCAGAACAGATAAACTCGTGCTTCTCCTCAAGTGAATGCTGAAATTCATCATCAATCAGCAAAACTGAAGTGACAGTGATTTCTGTACATTTAAAGGCATTGGTTACAGTTTTGCTGAGTCACAGCCAGAATGAAGAAGACATTAACACAATGCCTGGTGCAGTTCAGAGCTGGTGACGTAAAGAAATGCTGTGATGTTTGAGAACATATGTACAAACTTTTTGGTAGACCAATTGATATAAGCAGCAGACCTAGAAGGAAAATAATGTTAGGTTATAGATGCCCAACATAGTAAGCAAATCACTTTCAAGTAGTACATGAAGGGAAGTCCTGGCCACCCCTGAAAGATACCAACTCATTATAGATGCAAGTTTCTGACTGCCAGCGCAGCAGGAGGGATAGAGGCGAAGAGCTGGCAGATGGAGCTGGATCCCACCTTATGTATGGGGGAAGGCAGGGATCCTGCAGTGTGAGAGTATGAGAGATGCTGTGAGAGTGAGCAGAAAAAGATGTGTGTTGAAAAAGGTGGAGCTGGGGGGAACAGAGACTTGCTTCTTACCTGTGCACAGGAATGCTGCTGAGGTGACTGACAACAACTGGTGCTCCCCCCTCTGCCACTGACTTTCTGGTGCACAGGCAAAACCCAGGAGAAAGGTTCACCTCCCTGCAGCTTCCTTGTCACTTGTGCCCTTTTACCAATAGTCAGGTGAATTACCTTCAAAGACAGGAGTTCCCACAATTTGTCCATGTATCTAATTCCTCCAAAAATAGGTGGTTCTTCAGATACACTATTTTGTGTTACAGTGGTGTAAAGCTTGACCTTTAAATCTCTCTCACTCTTTCTGCAACAATAATCTTACTTTATCAGTCAGTTGCCTTAAAACTCAGGGTATTTTGTCGGTCCACTGTAACATTATTTTTAGCACAAGCAAACAGAAACCAGACAGACTCATGATCAGTCCTTTGGGGAAATGGAGGTAGAAGGATGAAGAGAGAGGAAGAGACTTCTCCTCTTGAAGATTTTTCCTGTTAGTCACAGCACCGAGGAAAAACAAACTCCATATGGAACAGATCATGTAAGGCCTTTAAAACATATTTGGAGAGACTGTACAGTTTCTTAAAGGAACTTGGAATAGTCTGTGGTTTGGGGGTTTTGCTGTATTTCCCATTTGGGGACGCGTGTGCATTTTCATTTGTTTTAATTTGGACCAAGTTAAATGCATCAACCAGTAGTTTGTTTTATTACCATCTTTCAAAGATCTATTCATAAAGGAAAAACATTCCCTGATTCCCCAACTGGGAAAGAGTTACAAATGCTTCTCTCCCAGTAGTTTCATCAGAGACATCTTGCATTTTGCTGCTTTTTTTTGCCTTTTTTTTTTTTGCCTTTTTTTTTTGCTTTTTTTTTGCCTTTTTTTTTTCTATTGACTTGCAAATGAAGGCTAACGTTTTGTTCCCAGCACAAGGCTAGAGTGTAGTGTGCTGAGGCAAGGATCTGTGCTCAGCTGGATGCTGAATTCAGACATGGAGTAGCTATGTAGTGCAGGAGATCACAACCAGTGGGCTGGTTTTAGTGGAGCTACTAAATCTTATCTGAAATTGCCCTTTTTCCACTTGCCCCCTGTCAAGCAACTTTGTGGAATACCATTCCAGAGTATTAACTGTGGAGTCCAGCCTTCTGTGATCTGCCTTTCCCGCCTGATAGGACAGTGATGGTTCACAAGGAAATAGGAGTGGAGTGAGATTTACCTTTTGGTGATAAGGCTCTTCACCCAGAGAGTGCCTGGGCACTGGAACAGGCTCCCCAGGGAAGTGCTCACAGCTCCAGCCTGACAGAGTTCAAGGAGCATTTGGACAACGCTCTCAGGCACAGGGTGGGATTCCTGGGGCTGTGCTCTGCAGGACCAGGACTTGGACTTCATGATCCTTGAGAGTCCCTTCTGACTCAGAATATTCTGTGATTCTATGATAACTATGCTGTAATTCTCCAATGTCAATAAATGTTATGTGCAAGAACAGCTGTCATTAAAACATTTGAGGTATTTTTTTTTTCTTGAAAAGATAATATAGTCCCACTTCTTAAACACAAAGTTTTGCTTTGAAATGTGGCCAAAATGAATTCATAAACGGGGGTATCTTTTAAAATTCAGCACTAGTCTGAAGAATATTGATAGTGTATGTTGGGAAAGAGCTCTGGGCTTCTGAATCAACAACAGAGAAACAGACCCTGACTAAGGTGTTTTGGTGGTTTTTTTGGTTTGTTTTTTTAGGATTCCAGTGAGAACAGGTAAGATGAGGGCAAACACTGAAACTTCCTGCTTTTCTGAATTACTGCTGTAATTACTTGTATTGACATCTGAAAAGTATGAGCTAGTCTAACCTCCCAATTTTCCTTGCATTCCACATGCTGTATATTAGCACAAGAAGAGGGAGAAACTATTATAAAACAAAAGCGCTACAGCTTTACTAAATGTGAAATACGGAATGAGGTTTTACAGGAAACCAAAGATTTTGTTAGGGCTCAGAGGAATAAGGAGCAGTGAACATGTATGAAGAATTCAGGCTTTATTGAAGGTATTTTTTCTCTTTTTGTGTGTGTCTTTTTAATTTATTCCTTTTTTAATGTTGTGTAACTTTAAACTCACCTTTCCAAAGAAGATGACCCAGCAGCCTGCCACGAGGCAGGTGTAGTCTCCATCTACAACCTCTTGGAATTTGCTTTTTACGGGTCTGTATTTCTTGGTGGACTTGCCCCCTTCGCGTTTTGGCAATTTGGCAACTGAATTACAGAAGCTCTCTCAGACCTACGAATTGAATTTCAGACCTGTAGTGGCGGAGAGGAGCCGGTGGGCAGCTCGGCGACGCAGGGATGGGGCTCGCAGCCGGGCGGAGAGGCTGTGACCTGACACACGGGGGAGGGCAGGAGAGCCCAGCGCTTTTCCCTGAGTAAAAACAGTAGCGGACT
>VXAX01000398.1:1988385-2020525 GCA_013399835.1 Leptocoma aspasia | reverse complement strand
GGCAGCGGCTGGGCTGCGGGAGCTGCATGGAGGAGGGGAGTTTCACAGACTCCTCTGCCCGGCCGGGAGGAGGAGGGGGAAGTTTGGAGATTAAGCCGCTGCCCGGAGCTGGAGCGCACGGAGTGAGCCGGGGCGCGGCCGCGGGCGCTGCGAGGGGGACACCCGGGCGGCGCCGCTGCAAGGGCTGCGGAGCGCGGTAACCTCCCGCACTCCGGCCCGCACCCCTGCGCCTGGATTTTCAGCGGGAGGAGGAGCGGTGGGCGAGGGGAGAAGACGGCGAGAGGCTGCCGGTGAGCGCTGCCGGGGGCTTTGTTCGGTGGGGCGCGCCGGGGAGGGGGCGGCGGCTCCCGGCTCGGCTCGGCTCGGCGTGGGGAGGTACCCGGTGTCCCGCAGCCCCCGAAACCGCGCCGGGGGCTCCGCAGCGGAGCGGGCGTTCCGTGAGCGCTGCCTTTGTGCGCGCCCCGCCGCTGCCCGCCGCAGGCACCGTGCGCCGGGCTCCCACCGCGGCGCTTTGTGCTCCGCCGGAGCCCGGGGTAGCCTGGCCGAGCTGCACCGGCTCAGCCCGAGCCTGGGGGCTTCATTCAGCGATGGAGAAGGTACTTCTTTTAAAAAACGATAAAATTCCATAGGGCCTCGGGTTTTGTGGGGATGCTTTAGCAAACCCCCAAAACCCCTCCCCTTTTTTTTTTTTCTTTTTTAATGTTTTAAAGTTGATGGGGTTGTGATAAGTATGGCCTAAAGCGGTTTAAAAATATGATTATTCTATTGTTAAGTAGCAGGAACTTTGATTCTGTGTAGAGGCAGTGGGGCAGAGCTGCCCTATAGGACCCTGGATGCATTTCCCCATATCCTGCACTCTTCCCTGCTTTGCGGGTCGTGTGTCCCCGTCCCTCTAGCTCAAGCAGAAGCCCTTCAGATCTCATCAGTTAGCACTGACAGTCCTGGGGCACTCGTTTCCTTCTTTCTTCACAAGCCACACTGTTTCAAGTATGAGGGAAAAGGACCTGAAACAAACTTAGATGAACGTTCAGCTGGTTTCCAATACGGTCTTTCTTTAGTTGTCTTTTTTCCTCCTTTGATTAGTAATTGGCACAGAAAGAGCTGTGCCCTCGCTTTTTTCCTTTAATGTTTGCTGGTACTTCAGCAGTTTAATAACTCTGTGTAGAGAACCAGGTGATTTATAGGTGTTTTGAAAGCTGTGTAATAAGAGCCTACTAATAGTCATTTTTTGCTACTGTTTCATTCTTGGAGGGAGCAGTCTTTGCTGCTGGAGAGTTGCAGTTCAAATTTCCACAAGCGTTTGTTGCCCGTGCCTCTAGCTAAATTTATAAAGGAATTCTGTTAGCCTGTGTGAAGCTAAATCTGGCTGTAGCAACTCCTGGCTGTACAATTCACTGTGGTTGGCAAGGCACAATGTATAGCTTCCTTGAGATTTATTTTTAGGGTTTTTTTCCCCCTGGTGTGTGTGGGGCACGTAGTTGTCATAATTTTGGGAACTCTTCACCAATGTGTGTGTGGGTGCTTTGGGATGAAAACATAAGAGTTATGCTAAGGTTAGGAAATGTATTAATAGAGTGCTTGTCTTGAAAATATGAGAAGGCAGTTTGAGATTGGCCTCTTAATGAATATTGGTATTGTTCTCAGGTCCATGCAGATGCTTAGCTATTAAACTTGGACTCTACTTCTGCTCTGTGTTCTCAGTTGGCAAACTAGGAATGGTAAAAAACACTCTGATAAAAGGTTCAGTTTTAAAATGTGTTAATTTACGGGAATGCTGGCTGTTTCTCACAGATCTAGAGAGCCCTAAGCAAACAACGTCGACCTGTGGCCACACAACTTAGTGCATCTCTGCAAAGGCATGCTAGGATTCTAACACTAGGTGTTAAGTTGTCATTTTTCTTGTTGTTTTACTTTTGATTTTCAAAAAAAAAAAAAAAAAAAGAAAAAAAATGTGTGTAGCCAAATCAGTTTGTAATTTATAGTCTTACTTGATAACATCTTGCAAAGACAGCATTGACTTGATCTTTGAGTGGAAATCTTCAAGTACTGAACCTAGTTTGTTGGCAGCTCTCATCATTTCAGGACATCTGCTAATGTGTTCTTCTTCCTTGGGCAGGATGTGAGACTACAAATTAACTGTCTAGAGGCATACTTTGAGACTAAAGTGTTTGATTGTGAGGCCATGGAAAAAGGTAGAAAGGGTTTGGAGCTAGCTAACTGAACACTTGGTATCTTCCTGTGTGGAAGTGGGGTGTTTTTGTCTAGGTAGGTTTTTTTATGGGGTTATGTTTTGGGTTTCTTTGCAGTTTTGTTTTGTTATTTTATTTTAAACCTCTATTTGACCTAAAAGGTTAGAACTAGAGGGGAAGTGAAAATATCTGCTTACTTTTCTAATAAGCAGCAAGTAGTGAGTTTGTGTACTTTTTGCTACTGTTATTTGTGTGGATGGGTGCATTTGAACCTTTCACTGAAACAGTCTTTCATGTGGCACTGGTGATAATATTCTTGTGAAGTCATTTGAAGCAGTATGCATGTTTGAAAGCCTCCTTGTGTGCATTTATTTGGACTGGGTTGTTGTATACCTGTTGTCCTCTGCCTTTCATACACTTGTGATTTCTTGGCTGCCATTCAGAAAAGACTTTTTAAAGCCCTGCTAACCAGATAGGGCTGTAGCAACTGACAAAGGCATTTACTTGAAGTAGTGCTTTATTGTCTTTGAATGCAAACTCAGCAGTGCAAAGCTGGTCTGTTTCTCTAACCATAGAGCAGTAACAGAACTGTAATTTGACATTGGCTTCTGTCATTTTATCTTGCTCTGTGGTAGCATCACCCATATGACTTTTAGGCTCTGGTGAGTACTTTTGAGATCAACTCTAAAATGGGGAAATCAAGAACACAGTTACAAAAGCTGCTGTTAGAAATTTTGAAGAGTAGATCCACAGATTGCCTTGAAAAAAAGTTTCTATACAGAGGTGTCATCTCTAAAATTGTCACTAAAAAAGACCAATCCTAAACCAAAGCAATTCTTAGGGAAGGATACTACAGACTGGATGGAGCTTTTTTATTTTATCTCTTAATTTTTTTAAGAAGTCCAAAATAACAATATTTTAACAGATACTTAGCACAGTTGTTAAAGTATGCCAAAGACTCAGTCGACTGTTGATTTTTATTTATTTATTCATTTTCTTCATGCTTGGTTGGCATTCCAGCAATTGCTGGGCACCACTAAGTTTCTACCAGCCAAGCCAGAGCTGCAGCTCTTGGTCTTGGGAGCATGGGGTTATGAAGAAGAGGGACCACATTTCTGGTGGCAGCATGGCCCTGTCATGTACACCAAGTCCATAGGGTCAGATGTGCTGGGTCAGGAAATAATGGGAGCATCGAAGCTGATGAAGGGAGCCATTTGCAGGCTCCATTTAGAAGTGTTTCTCAGATTAGACATGTATAAAGCTGTGGCAGTTATAAATTAGAACAAAGGAATTAATCTGATGTGCATTCCCTTTTGCATTCAGTCATGTTGAGAAGGAAGGTTGCTGTGTTAAAGAAACATGTTTTATTGACAAGTTAAATTAGTTATGGCTTAAAGTTACTTCACCATAAATTTCTTAATTGCCAAAAATAGTGCACAGATGTTTAGCTAGAATATACAAGAGAAGATAGAAAAATAAAATATGTAAAAATGCAAGTTAATAATGTAATGTCTACTTAAGACATTTGGAGAGATGGCGATCCTCTTATAATAAGCCGGAACTTTTTCTGGTGGGGACAATGAGGATGTCTTACCACTACTTACTCTAAATAACATTCTGCTTCTGTAGAGTTAAGAGGGGGAAGTGGGGGAAAAGAATTTTTGCAGGCCTCAGCTAAGTCAGGAGTGACCAAAAGGCTTGCAGAAGTGTTGCTGAATGGTTAATTCTGAGAACCTGCATTATTGTCACTGCACATAAAAATAGCTGTTTTAGCTAGTAGGACTGTCAATGATAAAAAAAGTGGATGAAAGTGTTGTTCTTGTAAACTTACAATGCAAAGGATGTGGAGCCTAGATTTCCCCTCTGCCTGGGAACAGGAGCAAAGGGAATGAAGAGTAAAGTCAATCTTAGTGCAGTGGCAACAGTTACAATTGGAAATACAGGAGTCTTTTATATGCGTGGCTAAGAATATGTGATGATGAATATAATATAATAATAAGATGAATGTGAACAGATTTAATAATAACTAAAATATCAGTATAGCCTATTGGTATTCATGAATTTTCAAAAAAAGTGTGTGACAAATGATTTTTTAGTGTTTAAAGTTTCCCAAATGACTTTAAGGATATAAGGTTGTTTTTTTTTTTTTTTTTTTTTTAATTATGGTTGTTGTATCAAATAGGTTAGTCTAGCCTGATTCACCAAAAGTTGAGTTTATATGAACTTGGCCTAAAATAGGTTTAACCATGAACTTGATTACAAATACCGGAAAAGAAAGGGGCCTAGTCAGGGAGGACTAGGGAAGGAAATAGAGGGAAAACCTACTTATACTTACCAAGGCAGCCTGAAAGAGACAGTTGTCTAAGGCCTGTTACAAACTCCTAAACCCACTGTCATCTGTCGGCTGGAGTGCCTTCTGAAGTACCTGCATGTGGGAGTGTTTACTACCTGTGTTTTCACTAACCACAAAGCAAAGCATCGCTGTGAAAATACAAAGCAAGGAGACAAGTTTGAAAATTTATCTGTAAGAGTGATTTCATGCATTTGACTTGATTCTTTTCTTCCTTCCTCAACATGAGCTCCACTAGTTCTGCTTCCTAATGTTCGATGGGACCATGATGATTATGCTAGTGGAGGCTGCATGTGTTTTTTATAAGTGTAGTGAACAGGTATAAATTGGGCTGGCAGCAGTTTCCCATGTAAACTGTAGACTGAAGCAGTGCTAATTAACTTTGAATCCTATAAGTCTTGCTTGCCTGCTCTGAGTTTCAGACTGCAAGTGGTGCCAAGCCTCTTCCTGTAAGCATACGTTCTGTGAAGTTCTGTAGAACTTCTGCATGTAAAAAAAAAATTACATGCAAGTTCTGTAGAAACTTGCATGTAAACCCTGCCCAGATGTTTTAAAACCTAACTTAATGAATGTTAACGTTTAAATATTTGAACCTTCATATCCATTCAGCTGTTTCAGGATCATGCTCTAAGCATTAGTGTCATTCAGCTACTGTTTTCTGCTGATAAGATGCGTGCTTCCTTTCACTGGCAGAGCAGAGATAAAAAGTGTGTCATGGGTACAGTGATTGAATCACCTGCTTATTTGCTTGCTCACAGCCATTGGAGATAAAACCTTGGGAAGGAGATGGCTGTTTGGGGTTGTCATAAGGAGCAGTATCGGGGGCAGCGTAACAGCCAGTTTCTTTTCATGGTCATGGCTGACATCCTCCAGCATTGTCATCTGGGTGTGGGCTTCAAGGTCAGCTTCTGCCTTTTAATTAGCCCACATTAGCCAGTCTCTAGCTCCTGGATTTAGTGCATAGGCTATAGTGCTTGTACTTTCTCCCATGCTTCCCCTTGTGTTATGCAAAGTTATCTGTAAACATAGGCAAGTTTTCCTCCCTAACCCCCTGTAAACTCTGGTTTGTTAAAGTGTTTACCAGTACCCTCCTGTACATCCCCTAAGATTAGATACACTGTCTGCTGCAGCTTCATTGTGATTTCTACATACCAGAATCAATGTGCTGTTTGGGGGTTTTCTTTTTGTTTTTGTTTCTTTTTCTGTATTTGCATTGCCTACCGCAGTGAGTCCACATCCAGAGCTGAGGTCCCCACACATTTCAGAAAGGCAGCGGCAGAACAACTTGCTTTCTGCTGCTGCCACTGATCTGTGGTACTTCAGTATAAAGTAACATAGTGCTTTGTGTCCTTGATGTCTGATATGGGGGAAAAATGATAGTCCCTTCCTTGTAAATAATTTTGAAAGTAGGTGAGATGAAAAACTACTTATTTGCACGTCAGTAATCTTTATCACTTCAGTATGCACAGAGCTTTCCACTTATTGTTTTAAACTGAAACCAAGTTAATAGCAGAAACTTGGGTTTGGCTTACAAGCAGTATTGGTGCTGCCAAGATGAGGGTGCTTCATACTCAAGTGCTTATGAAGCTTTCTCACAGTTTACTTTCCAATTCCTCCTCACTATCCTGATAACATGCCTCCTGAGGTTGCTCAGAGAGTTGTCACACCTTGGTGTCTGAGTGATGTCATCACAGGCTTCAGTTGCTTGTAGAAACACTAATTTCTCTGAAGAATCAGCAGTCAGCCTATTTGAATGGTAGACAAAGATGTGTTTAACAATAAATCATTATTGAATTTGGAGAGATGCTTTGCCTTCCCTCATAGTCTACCAGCACGTGGTTTGTAACATCATCTTTCTGTCTCTCTTTTCTGGTAATTGTCGGTCTCTCTCATGTTGGATGAATCTGAAGTTATAAATCTCTGATTTGCTTTATCTTCATCATTCTGTGCTTCTTCTGCCTTGGAGAAGTTGCTGTCTGTGTTCTGCTGGCAGACAGGACCACTTAGCTCACTCCTCACTGGATATAGCCTCTGAGATCCTTGTGAAGGCTCTTCTGCTTTATGGTATGAGGAGATTGCCTCCAGCATCTCCTCCTCCTGAGCTTCAACTCATTTAATCTTCCGAGTTTTTCCCAGATTTTTGGGGCAAAGCTGCTGACTGACTTTCTTAAACTCTACCTGCTGTACCAAGCATCAGGCATGGTGTAGATGTTCTGGTAGGCCACTCTAGAATACTGCAACCTGTTACTAAGTGAAAGTAAGTAATTTCTGAGGGTGTTAATGACCATTTAATCTCCAAGGTTTCTTTCTGATATATAGGGCAGAATCTTGGCATGCTTGTGGTCCTCCATTACTTTAGATGACCTGGTTCCTAAATTGGTATTGGAGATATCTGTGCTTAGGGGAGTCAGTGCTAGGCAATTTTCTCGGGGGGAAAAGGACAGGTTTTCTGCAGACGTTCCCTTCAGGAACTGTTTTCCATTTTCTTAGAGCCTGCCAGCAGGGAAGTGCAGACCAGAGCACTAAGAAAACCCCACTTTTCTCTTGGTGGGAAGGACAGAGTGGTTTGCTAAGGCACAAGCCGTGCTGGGCAGATTTTAGAGCTGATCTGCATGCTGACTCATCCTGGTGATCTCAGTTACTGCAGTTTGCACTTTGCCACTTGACCTGCAGCAGTGCTCGCCTTGGCAGTGTGGCCTGTTCCCAACACAGGTGTGCTTCCTCACTCATGGCATGCTGACAGTGTCACTTGTGTTCTTCATCTTAGAGCTAGGCTGTCCTGCTGCTGCCATGCACACTGCAGATCCAAAAGGAACCACATTAAAGAGGTTCTTTCTGCAGCAGGGGATCCTGCTGATTAACAAACTCTGTTCTCAAACACAGATTTGGCTCTTGCACTCCTCAGGCCTCTTTAAAGCAGTTTGTTCATCTAAAGCACAGAATAGGTGCTGACTCAGACTCCCACAAGGTCAAAGCAAGGAGAATAGGTGATTTTTTTTTTCTTTCTGCCCTGTTTTGGTGAAGCATTGATGTGATTGAGACCTGTGATATGCACAGGTGGGGTATGGAGGAGAAAGGGCAGACACCACTGCGGGTTGTTTGGATAGAATAGGAGCTGTTTCTGCTTTTCAAGGAAGAATTCTGAATAAACAAAACCATGATCTCATTTGCTCTCTTCAGAAGAGCTGCTCATCAGCCTTTGTCACTAAAGATCTGTTGCTTGTGAGTCTCTTTCATCTCAAGGGGACAGTGGTGACATACATACCCGACAGATGCACGTGCCCGCCCTGGCCGTGTGCATCGTGCAGCTCTTGGAGCTTCCACAGGGGTCTGGATGCTAGAGCCATCTGGATGCTTCTTCACTGCTGCTGTCTTGTAGCAATGAGGAGTCTGCCCACTAGATGTTATGGGTTTTTTTCCCTTTTGCTCTTTAAATCAAGGTCAGTGTTGCACAAAGAGTTCTTTCAATATTTAATGGAGGATCAGTGATGCCCATCTTCTGATGATTTCAGGAAAATGTACTGGGTTGGTTCCTTTTATTTGTTAATTATAAATATTGAGTCATATCAGGGGGTGATTAGTTCTGGTGTCTGGATCACAGTTACTTGTCTATGCCCATACTTGCCCAAAAGCTGACTTCTTTTCTGGGGACAGTTTGAGGTCATACCCGGGATGGTCTGGAAGAGTTCTGGCAAAGACTCACTCAGCTGTTGACCTTGTCATGCAGCTCACCTTTGTGCTGTTCACTGTTGTGAATGGGTACAGTGAAAGAAACTCCAGGAGCGCTGCATGAACTTAGTGCATGAAATTAGCTTAATGTGTCTGGGAAAGCTCTCAGCTGATTGCATGTGGAATAAATCCGTTTGCTTGGGATGTGGCACATTTTCCATCTGTTAATCAGTTATGTCGTGCAATGAGAAGGTGCTACAGTATGTGGCCTTCCTGTAAAAGCAAGCTGCATTCCTCAGCCAGAAAAGTTGGGCTTTAGGAACTGGCGCATAGCTCAGTAAAAGTCATGTCAAATAAATTTTTGCTTTAGTCCTCCTTACTGGTGATTAAACTTGCACAATGGTTTGCTGTCTAGCACATGTGAACATCTACAAAGAATTTTATTCTGAGCTTTTCTTAGTGGGTCAGTATGTGGAATTGTTTGGCAAGAGTATTTGTTTTAAAGTGCTACAGTGTGTGTTGACACAATTTTATTATGTCCAATACACAATATAATCCAAGTTGTATGGATGTGAGGTGTTGTTGGGGACTAGGTGAGAGCAGGAATGTCAATGAATGGAATGAATGCCTTGATATCCTACTGGAAATGGAAGCAAATTCCCACCTGTAAGTTTGTGGAACACAATTACATGTAGTTGGGTGGCTTTAGCTTACTGTGGTCTTTTAGCCTAGCTGAAACAGGATAAGGAAATTCTTTAAAAGCAGAGATTTCAAAGCTCAGACCCCATGATTTGAGGGAACCTGTTAACTGGACGAAAGTGATAATGTTAGCTTTCACCACACTGAGAGAGTGTGTAGAACACAAGGGTTATGTGTCATTTATACTTTTTAGGGAAACTGGGGTAAAGATAATCTCAATGACTCCTAAGGAATCAAGTAAAGCACCCATCCTCTTACTGAAAATTATTTTGGTTGCCTCCCATGTAGAGTATACCTGAAAGGAGCACCTTAACTTTACTGCATTTTGAAAGATAGTTTTCAAGCTTCTGGGCTTTTAATTTAACATTATAGTGTGAACTCTGAGTTCCAAAGTGTTTTTCACAGGACAGTCAGACATTATTGTTCAAGTCAGTTTAAATTTCTGACTGCAGGTTCCTTTGGTGCTTTTGCTTCTTAAGCTGCTATTTGCTTGATGCTTTAACCCTATGTATTTTCTAAAAGTGATTAAGAAGTAAAGACTTTTGTTAATAACTGTGATATATTTCTAGACTAAGACTATTTTAAATAATGCAAACTTTTAAAAGATGAAATAGAAATTACAGGACGACTGACAGTATATTTGTTAATCACTTTCCTGAAAGAAACATGCAACATCTTTTCGTCATGATAGTTTTTCTAGTAGAAAAGTGTTCAATTTTCTTACATTGATGGTTGAGAAACAAACCACTGAATTGATAAAAAAAATTCACAGGATGAAAAATTCATTTTCCTTACAGATTGTCCTGTTATATAGTATGAGGATAGTAAAATCTGTAGAAAACCTTCTTGGAAAAGTTAAAGAAGGTTGATAGAACATTCTGTAGCATCCAAGAGCTTGTACTTTAGTCAATTTGGATGTGACTGTAAGAATCTGTCTCAGATCATCAGTTGAAAGGTTTTGAAAGGCCATTGTATCCGCTGGGGGTTAGAGAATATCTCAGCTTTTGGCAAATAATTTTACCCTAGAACTAAGAAACTTATGAACTTTGATGAAACTACTGTCAAACAAGAGAGCCTCTTTAAAAAGTTTAGGCTTCTTTGGGGTTATCTAGGTTCCTGATTTTCATTTATTTGTATATAATGTATATAATAGATATATATGTGTGTGTGTGTGTGTGTGTATTTAAATGGTTGTATTGTCAGTCTGTTTTTTCTAGGGCTCTTAAAGAAACTGGGATCTCAAGCAGTTGAAATTAAGTGTTTTGACTCTGGTGGATTTGAGGATAGGGAAACTTCATGATAAGTGTGAAGTAGGATGGTAATTATAGGTCACTTTGCATTTCTGTTTTGCTTAATTTACAATCTGAAGTACAGTCAGGTGGTTGGGCATTTGAATGTTACAGCTGTTACAGTCTGATCACAGGAACTTGGTAAAACTATTCATATATTTCCTTCTTCAGATTCCTAGAAGTGTTAGTGGCGTCTACTCTGGGTCTTCAGTTATTAAAAGGAAAAACTAAGTGAAGTAAATAAAATTATTGCTGTAGTTGTCACTCAGTGATATCAAAAGAAAAAAAATACTCTTTTAGTCTGTGAAATTGCCTATAGTGTTAATTTATTGCTGTAAAGATAGCATGGAGGAGGCAAATATATTGATATTTTTTTAAAAGAAAATTTCAGATGGAGTAGTTTTTTGTATTTAAAAAACATCTGTAGATGAACATTGTGCCCCATTAGCAAGATTGAATTGATGGCATTACTGTTGAAGTTGAAAGTAAACCAATATTTTTGAAATGAGTTTTTGAAATATAAAACTTTGCCTGTTTATGATTTGGTTCACCTAGACCAAATTAACTTGGACACTTAGCAGGGTCTCTCATTTATTCTGGCATAAGAACAAGTGTTGGGCAGAGCATCCTGGTCTCAAAAAACTGGTTGATGGTAAGAGGCCTCTGTAGTGTTCCCAGCCAGCTGAATGCCTGAGGTATTTTGCCATACAGGAAATCAATTGCAGCTGAATGTGCACTGTTTCCACTTCAAGTATATAAACAGGCCTTATGATGATATAAAAAAAGAAGAAAGATATTAAATAGTTTCTTGAAGGTTCAGAACAGGAACATTTGATGTTCAGTTTCTGTGGATTCTTCACTGTCACCTTTGGCTCAGTCTGTGGCACAAAAATAGTACAGAAGGAGAGGTGAATTAATGTTGGATACTCTAGAAAAGGGAAACGTAAAGCAATATCTTGGAGGAATGAAAATAATAAAAAAAGGTATCCTTGTTCAGTTCCAGTTGATATTCTGCTGATGCTGGGAGGGGTTACAAGTTTAGCAGAGGGAATGAGTTCTTTCCCTTGTTAAATCAAAAATCCTTCATTTTTAGGCTTCAAGGCAGGCTAATAAATTTTCTGAGAAAAAGCTGCACCACAATTCTACTAAATAACTGACTTTTGTTAAATGGTGGGCAAAACATTATTTTTGTTCGGATATTTATCATGCTTTGTTGACCTTGTGAAAATACCTAGATTTAATGGAGGTACCAGGCAGATCACAGTGACCCACGTCTCTGATGTACTTTATAGGCCACTGATGTTGCTTATCAGGGAAGTGAGGGCTCATTTGGATAGAGGTTTCTAGGCATTAAAGATAATTAAGTTGAAAATCAGCTCTAACAATTTCCAGAAGGAGTATGGCCTGAAGCCCTTGGGGTTTAGAGCTTGGGAACCTAGCAGTATTCCTTGCTTCAGCACAGGCATACAGCACCACCATAGGCAAGCTGTCTGATCTAGATTTTTAAAGATATGTAGGTAGGCAGAGGTGGTAAAGGCTCTTAATGGGATTTTCAGAATCACATTAGTGTCTAATTCCTATTCAAAATCTGACTCCTTAGCTTGTCTGAACTGGATTCAGCCCGTGCTATGTTTTATTCAGCTGCTCTTTAGGACAGAATGGGAGGCGTACCTACGGCGAGCGTGACTTAGGGACAATAAACCGAGGTGTGCCTAGACCCCTGCTGAGCTGAGCTGTGCAGCTGAGCTCCTTTTTATCCTTTCTCTAATTCCATAATTTCCACCCTCCTTTCTGCAGAATGCCAGAGATTGAACAGAGGAGAGGAAAAGTGACTCCATTGTGCCCAACCTCACAGCGATATATTTGGTGAGTGCTCTACCAGGTAATTTTATTTTTTTTTTACTATTATTTTTAACTTTTTTTTTTTTAAACTTTATTTTAAAAGTGAGATGGTGTTTGGTGTGCCTCTGACTGAGAGGATTACCACTGGTGCACAGTGAACGTGCCTCAGGTTAACCATGAGGCTGCTTAGTATGCAAATGCACAGTAGGTCACTGTGCTGAACGGGCCGGGCATGTGCGCTAGCCAAGAGAGAGGGTGTTCCTCATGTGCACACTAGTGGGGTTTCGTGCTAATTAAATCCAATTTTGGGGGGGCACCTAAGCAGTTGGGGGAGGTTAACTGTTCAGTTTTAGCCCTTGTTTCTGAAACTGAGGTTTTGCTAAAGATCTGTAACTGAAATTTTGTTTGGTTGCTTGATTCTCTCCCTTTGGAAGTAAAAGTCCCCCTTTCATGGAGAAGTAATGGTGTCCCTATGGGGATGGGGAGATCCAGGACAACTTTGTTCTCATGAGATTGCCTATGCTAGTCTATGTAATTTTAGTTTATTTTTTAGTGATTTAATTTTGTTTATATAATCTCACTACCTGGCAATCTTGGAGCATCTAGAGAACTTGGGAATGCAGGAAAGGCAGGTTTACATGCCATTGAAATGTAACCTGATTGCAATAACTGACTTCACTCATTTGATTATCTGAAACAAATTGGCATTCCAGAAAACTTCACAATAGGGCTGGAAGGAGACTCTACAGAAAATATTAAATAAGAGAGCTTTAGGCAAGATCCCTTTCTCCTCCTGTCCAACAAGAAAGATTACGGGTGCCAACCTAAAAGAATCTTTTCTTCTCTCTGAGAAAAGCATACATTCAGTGGCTAACAACTCAGACACTGCTATTTGGAAAAACTTGATGCCTTATAGGTAATCTACTTCACTCCTTCCAGTGCTAATGTTGAAACCAGTGTAGCATGGATAAGTTTATAATTAAAAAAAAAAAAAAAAGGGCTATTATGTTAATTGCCCCTCTGGCTTCTGTGACCTGCAGAGGGAATACTAATATGCTATATTAGACCACTAATTAATAATATTTATTCTTTTACCTTACTGATAGTGGGGCTTATAATATAATTTTGTAGTATGTATTTATGATGCAATTGTGTTCAAAAGTTTATAAAATTTTAGAAGAATGGCAACTTTATTTTTACTCCAATGCTTTGAGATTGTATAACTGTAACACACTCACAGGACTGTGTAGTGTTAGATTGAAGCTTACATCTGACAAACATTAGTGAGATCTTACCTTCCTTTGGATCCAAGGCAGAACAGTCTCTGGAAGTAGAAAAATGTTTTGTGGAGGCTGCAAGAGGAAAGGCCAGAAATTCCTCTTCAGTCTTTTCCAAAAATAGCAAGATTTGAATAAGGTTGCATGTTTTAACATGCATTAGAGAAAAATAATTGGCGTGACCTAAATTCAGTACACTGGTTCTCTGTGTTATTTGCTGATAGTTAATTACTAGCATATTTTTTCATCCGCAAGTGTGTAGGGGCTGTACATTCCCATCTTCCACACAGGAAATAATTTTATTTATTTAGCTTGAAGTTTGTGCATATCCAAATGCATGCAAAGTATTTGCCTAGTGACCTTAGAGTGAATTATTTGCACAAACTCTCCTCCTTCCCTGATCTCCATTTCATTTCAAGTGTGCTGCTTGGCCTTGGTTTTGAGTTGCAGTGGTTTTATTGTGTTTTCGTGAGGAAGAGAAAAGCTAACCAGACCATCAGACTCAAATAACCTCTTTTCTGAAAACAGAGATAACATGGATTGTGCCTGTGGCCTAAGATGCAGAGGATTTCCTAGGATTCTTTGGGATCCCTGGCAGACAAGCATTCACTGTGAAGTGCTTAAAAAAATTGTTGTGTCAACAAAACTGGAGTGTGTGGGAATGTATCAACTAAGAGGATAAAGCATTCAAGGACTAGATGAAGTGCATATAGTAAGGAATTAATTTTGTGGGAAAAAGGAAGAAACACAAAATATGAGGACTGGTAAAAATAGGAGCTTAATGGTTCCGTAAAAATAGGAGCTTAATGGTTTAGGCAGACACAGCTTTGAAGGGCAGATGTTGAATCTTACCAAATAACTACCAGTAATTTTGCCAAATTTGCTTTACATATCAGGCTTAAATCTGGAACATCTAAGAATATGTTCATTCTGAAAAACTTTTGGGGGTGGTGGGGGAAATGATTTATGTAATTATTTTTCTATTTTGTTATTATCCATTTGACTTATATAAGAATATTTTTTGTTTTTAATTGTTTCAATATGTTGGTGGTTAGAATATCTTTAGAAGGACTAAAGTGGGCTTCAGCTTGTATTAAATCATAACATGTTGTTGCAGAGAAGGAAACATTAGATCAATATACTGTATTCTGACAATTCCGCATGAGTTTTAATATGCAGTGTGTTTATGCTAAAAGTCAATACATTAAAAAAATTCCTCGAGCATTTGTGCATCACTGAATGCTTTGTTTAGGTCATGCCTTTAGTGGTGTGAGGGCTTGCAAATCTGTGTGGGGGTGGAGAGGAATGATTCTGTGCCCACGTATGAGCTTTTCTGTAAGTCGGGTCTATTTTTGGTATGCAGTGAAGCAGAGGTGCAGAGCGAAAATACGGGTTCAGTCGCAACGTGAAGGCCTGTAACAGCTTTCCTATTGTGGGAAGTGCCTACCAAGCTCTTAGAGCAGTTGCATTAGTGTCCATGGGAATATTTGGGGTTTAATTTAGCATGCTAGATTAGGGCCTAATACCTTAATTAAGGCTCACATTTTTAATAAGTTTCCTGCAAACCCTTTGTGGCTGACTACAGTTGTGGAACAGACATAACATAAAGCCCATCTCTGGGGTTTTCTGCTGTTGGCAGTTTTATGAAAGCTGTCATTCTATTTCAGAGCGATGAAGCTGACCAGCAAACGTAATCTTTAACGGAAGGATCCACAGATCTGACTAGACTTCTTAGAAAACATTAATCCAAATAATTTATGCCAGTGATGTATTGAAATTCTGTGTACCTAGTACATTTAGACTATTTTTTTATGCAAATTTCGATAACTGTTTCAGAAAAGGCTTTGTTAATTGATAAAACAGCTTTTCCAGATAGAGGTTGCTTAATTCTCTTGTCAGTTCCCATGTTTGGGATTTTCTGCTGCGAAAAGGAGTAAATGAATTGTCTGAAAAAATTCAGAAATAATATAATTAGGATTTGATATAATTAATAGACAAAGTTATTTATTTTTTAAACATTTGTGTACTAAAGTGTTGAACAAAAATTCTTACATTTATTTTTTTAAAAAATCCAAAGAACCAAGCTCACTCATGCCTATCTGCTTTCCCCCCTGCCACACTTGCTCAGAGTGGTCAGTTCTTTCCCGCTGCCATCTCCTATTGTTGCGGTCAAATGACCAAGGAGAAGTGTATACTTCCTTTTGTGTCCTGTAGATAGGGGTTCTTAATTGATGACTGCTGCTTTCTTTCTGGCAGAGAGGAAATGAATGGGCAGTAGTGATTATAGCACATCTGTTGTTTTCTGGTGAGCATCCTGTACAGGAGTGAAACTGTCTTAAAGACTACTACTTTTTTGTTGTTGTTGTTTTTTTGTCCTGTTCAGGACTAGTTAATAGAGAGGGTACAGGGACAGTATTGTTCTTTTATCACAGGTGTATCCAGAACAGAAAAGCAAATTGCACACTGGAAGAAAATAACTTGCTTTTCAAACAAGTGCATTTTACACATGCACACAGACATACACATATGCACAATCTTACAAAATCTTTAGGGATGTGCTATGTATTGGTTGCACGTGAGTCCTGTTTTCATAGTTGACTGCATTGTAGACTTAATACTCCAAAATCAAGCTGGAAATTGCTTCCTTTGGGGAAGGGGAGAAATAAGATATCATTCATACCAAGGACCCAAAAGCTGAAACATCCACACAGCTTTCACTACAGTTTCTAAGATGCCATTTCTAAGTCTGTGATACCATTGTCCAGCTCCTGCTTGAGCATCTACTGCTTGATGTGTTGCAGCACAGCTCTCAAAAGTGCTGAGGAACAAACTGGGGAGCTCTGCAGTGTGCTCCTGCTCTCCCAAAGAGGAGGTTGGGCATGTGTCGAGCTCCTTACCTGGCTTTACAGATGACAGGGAAGGAAGTTCTGGGGACAGATGAATGGTGTGAACTCTTGGTAAGCATCTGGCTTGTGAGAAGAATGGGACTTGATGCTGGGGAAGACAAATGTCTGGAGAAATGATTGAGGTAGGCCAGTAAAGCAGCCGGGTGAAGTAGGTTATGGTAGCAGAGTGTACCACAGCTTGTCCCTTCCGTCACACCAGCCACAATTTTTCCACAACTTTTTCTTTTTAACTCTTGTATTATAAAGATGTGAAAGTGGTATGCACTCTATGCAAACCCTGAGTGTTGTCTTGACCATTTTTTTCTCTCTTGCCATGCAAAGTGCTTGAAAAACCATTAATTGAAAGAGCTCTGTAAGTCTCAATTCTTACCACTTATTTAGTTGTTCTTTGTTCCTTCCTTTTCTTTCATCCTGTTTAATTACACCACTTCTTGTAAGCAAGGTGCCAGTACCCTGCTTTTGCACAGACTAAACACATTGGTACTTAAACTAACAGTTTGTGTTGGGCCTGGATGCAGCTGGTTAACTGAAATCAATGGACTTCAGTGCTGCCCTCTTCCTTGGGGGTTTCTGATCCACATTGGATAAAATTGGGGTTTTTTTCAGCCCTTTCTTGTCACCTGCAATCCTGAGAGCTGCTCTGTCTCTGTCCTCTTAGTAGAGGATCCCTTAACAAAGAATATGTTGAGATATCCATAGGATGCTGTTTAGCTGGAAGCTTACAGCCTTCCTTAAGCTAAACAGGTTTTTCAAATAACAGATGCACCTGGCCACTAGAGATGGGAAAAGCAAGAGAGCATTCTGTGCTGTAGGTGCACACCAACATGGCTGAGCACAAAATTCATGATACCATAAATGAATCATGCTGCAGTTAATGTCCCAGGTTAACCTTTAGTCGCTCGTTGATCAGAACAGAATTCAGATAATGAAAAAGCAGGTGACATTACCCCAAATTTAAATTTAAACTGGGTGGGGTTTCCTTCTGTGATAAAACTGGTTTTTTTTTTCTCCAAAGGCTTGTCTAAGAGTAATTTAAGCAACTAAGTAATCCTTTTGCTTTCTGAGTGAGATACACAGAGAGCCTGTTCATGCCTCTGAAGCCTTTTAAACATTTAGCCTATCCCCATAGGATTTCAGAATTATCTTGCATCTCTTGGCAAGCGTTATGGTGTAGCTAAATATTAGTCATGGTCAAAGCCAAGTAATACAGGAAAAACCCACAGAATCATTCAAAATTTATTTCTTCAAGTTTTTGTAAATTCAATTCTATGGATCTCTTACTATATTGAGCTTTATAATGAGTACATTCTTAAGAAACATAGTATATTGTTAATTTGAGCATTTTACAATTGGTAGATTAATCTGCACCACTTGAATTACTTGCGAAAAACACTTGAATATTTGTGTGACTTAATGTATTCAAATTACTGTATAGGAGTTTGCTAAGATGGTTTTATTATGGAATCCTGGCTTTGAGAACAGATGTGACTTCTTTTATCATGAATTTAAGATGCAATACATGACCTAGAGCATGACTATAAATTGTTTAACAAAATTTTCAGACAGCTCTTTTAGTACATTGATGCATTGATTTTAGTACATATAGCATTGATGACTATACACACAAGCCAAAATCCTTTTAAAAATTAAAAATACTTCTTCCATTGAGGCAGATATTCATTAAAGCTTGATACATAGCTCTTCAGTAAAAGAAACTTCAACAAGACCTTCAACCTCTAAAAGAAAGATTAGCTACTGCTTTTATCAGTACGGACATCGCTTTGAAGAAACTGAACATCTGGTTTCCTTCTGGGAGAATTATGTTCTGTCCACTTGACCCTTTGTAAAAGTAAATATTTTTATTAGTTATGTTATGTAGGAATTTGAAAAAATATTTAATGCATTAAAAAACCCCCGACCTTTGCATATTTAGCTTCAGTTACAGAAGTGCAATACATTCAATGATCTTATGTTCTTGATTCCCGAGTTTCTATTGTATTAAAAATTATACCAGTATGGAATTTGATAAGAGACATAACTTTTTTTTGTTTTCCTTTTTATAAGAAAATATTCTTTTTCTCCCTTGTCCCCTCCCAGCATTATGTTTGTTAAACCACAGACATTTCAGCCCTCGCTCCTTTCCTTCAGCTGTGGCTGTAAACAATACTGCCAGGGTAAATCCACCTGATGATGTTTTTTTGCCACATAATTTAAACGTGTAAAGTTACTTAGTAAAGATAGCTGTATGTTTTGACTGTGATCAAATAGAGGTTATGGTTTATTGGAGATGTAGATTCTAATCCTGTTTTCAAAGTAGAATAGAACAGACCATATTATAGTTATTATTATATTTGTTTCTTCTATGTAGAAATAGATTTCTTAGGAAAAATGCCCTCCATGCATCGCAGGTTTAAACACAAATGCTGCTTGTTTTGTGCTGGTATGAGAGTGAGTGGCTATCTTTTAAAATATACAATGTAGCCTTTTAACTAAGGAAAGGCATTGGACTTAATGAAATGTTACACTCGAGAAATTATTTTTCAAGTCAAGCCAGTTAGGAATTTTTCAGCCAAAAGTATTTTGTAGGAAAACAACAATTTATTGAAAACAGAACATTTCACACAAGTAGTTTTCAACAAAACTATCAGCAAGAGAAATTTTTCAGATATAGGATTGTAAGAAAACCTGTTTCAGTTCCATGGAAAAATAACAATGTAACTTAAAACTCAAGTGAATACTATCTCTCTGGAAAGCTCTGTCTCTATTTTTAACTCTACTTTTTATTTGAATTACAGTCCTTCAGTGATCTCTACCTCTTTCTCACAAGGAACCTGGCTATTTTCAAAATTCTACTTTTTATTTTTCCCTGAAGTAGGAAAGATAGCTTCCTAGTTGATTTTGGTCTATTGATGTTCAATTTTGCAAAGTGTTCCCATGGAAAAGAGTCTTCCATTGTTTTAATGCAAACTTGCTGACAAATGGCAGACATGACATGACTCAAGTCATAACAAATTATTCCCTCTGTTTTTTTTCATTCCCCATTTAACATGTATCAAAACCTGCTGGTGACTTTTCAGTGAAGACCTACTCCAAATTCTTACAAATTTTATTTGTCCCATTTATTGTTATTATTATTATTATCATTATTATTATTGGTCTGAACTGTGTTGCTTATGTAATAGGCACTGTAAGTGCCTGTCTCTTTACTGGATGTGCCAGTGTTGAGGGTTTATTAATCTTCAGGATGAAGTAAAGCCTTTCAAAAGACTGTGCTATTAGAGTAGACAGCTTTTGATCAGTGGGTTGCTGGATAATTGAGCAAAGTTGTGCCAAATCTGCCTAGGATCTAAACCAAAAATACAGAGTTTTTGTGTTTATTTTGGGAATAAGTTCATAGATGTACGTTTGCCTTGTACAGCAATATTTATGAGAAATGACGTTGAAGTGGACTTTAAACAGCACATTATATTATAAAATGTTACTGTGTCTCTGAAGCACATCTGGTAATGCAAGATGTAAAGCTATTAATTTGGTCAGGACAATGAGTTCTTTATGAATTGGGGCTAGACCATTGAAATGAGTGTGCTCCTGAATTAATGATGATGGAGGGTGGGGAATTTGGAGTAATGACCATCTGCTGGGTTGTTGATGTCCAGCAGGCTTTAAGAGACAGAGTGACGCCTGTGGTAACATGCTTGGGCAAATTTTAATATCTGTATTGTTACTAAGCATAGGACAAAAAAACAAGAGATGGATGAAACTATAAAATTTAAGTAATTTTTGTGTGAGTGAGAGGACTGTCATCCAAGGGTTGAAGCTTACTATTATTCTCCATTCCTGAGAACAACTTGATTTGATTCCCCTACTGGCCAGGAGAGATGAGAGGCAAAAACCTGAAATACTTTTTACTCTGGGGACTCGAAGAGCCCCACACAAGTGCTGTTGTGCTTCATCTCCTGTCATGCAACAGTGCATATGTGATAAACTATAAGTCCCCAGCTCTTCATCCCTGTTGCTACTCATTCCATGTACCTAAATTTCTTCCCAAGGTGTAGTTTAACTGCCTAATTCTCATGAAGCTCTTTAACAGCCTTTCAGCACTGAGAGTGGTGTACATTTCTTGAGACTGTCAAATCATATTTTGTCTTATTCATACCTTTATGAGACATAAAGATACTTGAGTAAATTCTGTAGTGTCAATAACTGTATGAATGAGGGAGGCATGAAATTCCCCTGCACAAGTAATTTCCTTCCCTGCTTTCTTGGATATTAGTCTTCAAGGTGAGTGACATAAGCTGCTGCATGCTTGCTGGAAATGAGATTAGTAGCTGGGGGTTTTCCTTAAAATGAACCAGCAGTACTGGTAGAAAAATGCATGCTTCTTTCTGTGTATGGGGAAAGCATAATGTAAACACATATCTATTTATAAGTAGGCATCTTACAAATATCTTAGTATCTCTATAGTATCATGCTTCCTGCCATTGATCTTTATCACTAAGAGTAAGCAAATAATTTTTCCTTGATGATTCTTATATGTTAAGCTAGGATTGCAAACGTCTACTTCCAAAAATGCTGCTCATCGTAGGTATATTGAAGATTACAGTGTCCGTGGTGTTCTGATATGATTGGGTGGAATATTTTTGAAGTGTATTTCATACTCTATATAAAGGGTTAGTTTGGATTTAGGGTTTTCCCTGCAGTTTACAGTAGCAAGCACACTTGGGGATAGGTGGAGTGCAGCCTTCTTGGGGGAGGCACCAGTATCCCAGAGGAAAAGTGGAATGTAAAACATTACCCAATAATCAGGTGCCGGGGGGCCCATGTGACATCTTCTTCAGGCTCTGCATTGGTAGAGCATTCAAGTGGTCTTCCTAATAGATTTCTTTTATTGCAGATAAAAGATTGATAATCTTTTTTTCATTTGGTATCTTCTTATAATCTTGCTAAGTAAGCACTCTGATGAATCAGTTAAAGTATATCTTTGATGGAGTACTTGCAGGGTAGGAAAAAAGAGCAAAACTGCAAAAAAAGGCCCTTATTATCTATTTCAGTTTTAATATATGCTTGAATTGGTAAAAGAAAAATATATTTTTGTAATTACTTCTCTGAAAAGTGGCCAGTTCTCTTATTTTCTTAGAAAAATATGCTGAATCTTCAGCTTCAGAGATTTGAGGGTGGTAGTTACAGGTAATCTGTTTCAGCTAGTAACTTTTGTAACAAATTAATTAATCAAATAGTTCTGTGCAAATTTTGCTGACAATTAACTTTGGAAAAAGACAAAATAAATCTAGACATACTATAAAGGTTATGTTAATTCAACCCATCAGAATTTACATGATTCAAAACCTCGTTCCTTAGTTTTGTGGGGGGGTTTTGGGGGTTTTTTTTTGCCTGTTTGGTAGTAAGAACAATTTGAAAGAAGTACCACATAGTTTACGTGTTTTAAAATAGATCCAACTTTTCTTACATTTAGGTGTAAAAACTCAAAGCTGTCAAAAATAACAGGTAATTTTGAAGCTTTGTAGTTGCCTTAACGTTCACTGTAATTGCTTTTATTAAGTGTCCTGGGCTCCTGTTTTCCACAAATTGGGGTAGATTCTAAAATAACTAAACAGTTTTTTAAGTTTGGCCTTTGTTTTGTAACTACGATTCATTGCAGCTTCTTTCCAAACTTTAATAGTTTTTTTCTTAAACTGTACTACAGTTGGATTGAAAAAGAAACCCCGAAGGCCCCAAACCACAAAAAATTCCCTCCCATTAAGGATTTGCTTTACATTTCATACTGGCATTAGCCTCGTAATATCATGGGGATGCCCAGACTTAAACTTGTGTATGGAACAGCCAAAAGAGGACTTTGCTTGCTGCAGGAGAGCTGGGCGACTGCCTCTGAACTCTGCTTGTGCAAAAATCTCTTGCTCTGACACAGTGCAAGGAAGTATCCACCATTTGTTAGATACACAGGAGCTGAAAGTTGCAGAGAAAGATTTCTGGAGGTACAGAGACAGAAAATTATGTTTCTTTTTGAAAGGTTTGTATCTGGTCTGTTTTAAAGGTCAGGACTGAAAGGTAGAACCAAACCCTGATGCTGACAGTGGCATATGCATAAGGGAAGAGGAGTTCAATTGCATGTAATTATACTTTCTCCTCTGCAGAAAGTACGGTTGTCTTTTTTTCTTTCTTCTCTCTCCTTGCTCTGCTTTTTATGCCTGTGTGTGTTTTTCTGTCTCCATTCAGAGTTCTTTAAATCTTTGAAGTGTGTAATAAGACACAATTAAGAAAAAAAATCTTGGAAACTATGTGTCAGCAAAGGTTTATGAGCATAGGTAGCCCGAGAGAGGAGTGCTGTAAGGTTACACCTGTGTAAAATTCAGATGGGTCTAAGAGTGTTCCCAGGCCTGGAAGAAGATGGTCTATGATGGTCATGTTTGCTGGTGTGGTGTTGGGAAAAGATAGCCTTCTCCACAGACAGTTTCCAGGCATGACTCAGTCCCTCGTGCAGTTCAGCCATCACTCTTGAGACATGGCTTTTATGCACCCTGTTTTGGAGACTAGGATTATTCATTACCACAGATGTGTTATTCTGTCCCATCTTCCTTTTGCACCCAGGAGCACTTCTTGGGCACATCTAATGCATTAATTTATAAAATATATATAATGCATTAATAGCCTTCATTTTCTGAGATGAAACCCTGCAATGTGACCTCAGCATTTATTCAGCATCAGAGAATCTGCAGGTTGGTCCAGAAATCCCATGGGCGTTTTCACTTTGGGGAAGATCAAGGGTCACTTTTTATTTGATGTCAGCACATCTTCTCAGCCAGCATTTCTCTGCAGACTTTTTTAGTCCCTTGCTTGGGTAAGTTTGCCCTACAGAATTGCTATTGTTTATTTCAAAGTGAATTTCTGGATTGTTTCTTTGTAGAGAGAAATGGAGGAGTTTGGAACTGGGAAAGCGGAAACAGAAGAGTTTGGAACTGACTTGGCACTTGTTTAAATTGATATGCCCTGGTGGGTGAACACGTAGTGGTGACCATTGGGGAAAAAGTAGCTTGGTGGTATCTCTGGGAACATTGCACAGGCTGTGGGAACAGTGACAGGATGAGGAGGAGATCGAGTCATCGAATTTAAAGGGAGTAAATGCTTCTTCTCCCTACGCCTCTTGCCTAAATGCAGTAAGGCTTAGAGAGCTGTAGAAACTGATCAGATAGAGTGGCTCCATGCTTTTTGTGGTAATATACCTAGCTCTTTGTGTGTGTTTGAACTTCAACAGGGACTTTTTCTTTTTTTCCTGTAGCCTCCCTGAATAGGCTGGCAGCATCTCAGAGTGAGGCAGGGCCAGGTGGTTTCCTCACTCTGCTGTGCCTCTTGCTGGGTTCAGTGGGAACCTGGTGTTGTTAGTATGCATTCTGTGTGCCTGTGTTCCTCAGAGGACAAAATGTGGGCTAGGCAGCAAGAATGGAGGAGCTGGGATTTTTGTGTACTAAGGATGGTATTACATAACTTGAAACAGCATTATTGGAATACCTCTGTGTTGTTTCAGTAGATCAGTACTTAATATTTGAATGAAACATTAAGGTTTACAAATGGTTAGTTGTGTGTCTTGGCAGTGCTTTAGGTCTGTTCCCCAGTTACTAAACTCAGAAGAGTGTTTTGCAGAAAGTTCACATTAGTTATTTCTTCCCTTAAAAGTGGAAGAAAAGGAACTTTCATCTGAATTCACCGGGCTTAGCTCTGAGAATTCAAAAGGCTTTAGAAACTGGCTGAAGCTCTTGGTACTGACTTGAGTAATATCCCTTTGAGTATTTACTTCAATCAAGCCTTTTTAGAGATTCCTGCTCACACCCTGTCCTTATTTTTGTTGGTTTCCAGTACTAGATCAAATGACCAATGAAATATAAAGCTGTTTTCTTAAAAACAGGTTCTTCTGGAGTTTTCAGTGGTATTGCTGTAACTGGATTTTATGTTATTTTAGCACAAAATAGGTATTTCTTTGTTTCTGTGTTTGAAAGATAAGTCTAAGTTATTTATTTTCTGAGAAGGTGAATGAAGTATCGAAGTGTGCAATGGCTCAAACTCCATGCAGTTGTCAAGAATTACTTATAATCAACTGATTGATCAAACCATGTCCCTTAGGCCGATGTAGAAAGGAGAAAAACATTCAGCTGAAGTAAATAACCTTTCCAGTTATAATACTCGTAAGCCATGCTATTTTTCCCCATGTGTTTTTTCTGAATGGAAGTAGTATTTTGGTCAGGGGCTAGTGAAGGTCTGCATTTGGTGATTCAGTGTTTACTAAGAAATTTGGCTCTTCTGAGAAAGAATAGTGGAGATAAGAAGCTTTATATATTCATATAGAAGGGGTTTCCATGTCTAGAGAAAACAGCAGTTTAACCCAAAAGAAATGTTTATTTAACAGCTTGTCACCTGCTTCTGTCAAAATGGTCATTCAAGTTCCTTTGGAAATTCTGGCAGGTTAAAGATTGTTACCGTGAATGGTTTCCATTTTACCAGTTTTAGCCTCCTACACGCTGTACTTGTGCTGATCAAGTACAAGTGCTGAAATTATTTCCTTTCCATTTCTAGTGCTATTTCATCTAATATTCTTTATAATGAATATATTTAATGACTATATATATGCATGTGCTCTGTCAGAGATTAAGCATGAATGTAATTTGAAACTGTAGTTTCTCTGTGCTCTGCATATGCAATTCAGTGCCACAAAATCCAGTTGGAATATGCCTGCAGTTGCAGAACTCTGAACTGGGGACATGCTCTTCAAAGCTAATATACAGCAAGAGGGCTCTGGCTTCTCCATCCCCACTAGTTAGAGCGTCCTGTAGATAACTGCAAACTTTGGCTCTTGTTGTTTGCAAGCCACGCTTCAACAGTTGCACTCTGGAGTGGCTTGATAAATAGTGGAGTATTTTTACAGGAAATGTCCCAATCTGAGTTATGAGGCCATTCATTTGGGAAAATTACAAGGGAATGTACACAGTGCTGTTAGCTTGTCTGTTATTAATTTCCTCTGTTTTAACATGTGTGCGCAGTGTGTACACAAATATTTATACATATATACACTTAGATGTATGTATTCCCAAAGTAAGGAGAAGCAAAACCTGGAGGAACGTGAAAGGGTCTTACAGTCAGCTGCTTGAGCCGGGGCTGGGGGACTGCCAGGGTCAGCAGCATTCAGAGCCTGGAATGTGTCAGGGCTCAGAAAGCTTTAACTGTTGACTCTTTTATGTGATTTGCTTGTTGTTTCCTAGTGTTGCATACTCTGTGATGAAAACAAAACCCCCCAATTTTCATTAATGGTACTCCACTGCAGTCAGAAAGTTAGATGGACTTTTTCTGATGGCTGTGGGTAAAAAAACCGCAGCAAACGTGTTTCAGAGGGCATGCATAAGTAGTTATGCATGGCTGTATACTTTGGCTAGCCACTCAAATGACAATTTCTGGAAAAGCCAACTGAATATTACTTGTCTAATAATTATAAAGTCCATGTCTAAACCTCTCATTTCAGCAGTAATGCCATACTCAGGCAATTGCAGTTGAAGGAAACACACAAGTGGGCTTTGCAGGAGCCCATTCTCCTCATGGTGAATCTGTGTCTGAGTCTTTCCTTATAAATGTAGCGGTGTCATTGTGTGTCATGGAGACTAAACTAACGAAGGATTCACATATAAAGCAATAATTATCCATTATTCTGGTTTTAAGTAGGCTTCCCCTTCATGAACATTTCCCTTGTCAACAATGCCAAACCAAACATTCCTTTGTTTCTCCCCTCTGCCCCTCTCCGCTTTAACTGTCCAAAAGAGTTTACAGTTGAAGGGGAAAATATCATTCTCTCTTCTTTACTTGGAATTAACATTGTTTAGGAAAATTTTTAAGAGAGTAAATTGACTTTCTGGACAGTGCGGACATTTTTGTCTTTCATCAGTATGACTTTATTCTGGAAGTTCTGTGGTTTTCTTCTACAATGAGGTCTGAAGTTATTTCTTTGAAAATACGCATTGAATCCAAACATACTACAAGTATTTTATTGAAGAGGTGTAGCAGCCTAATTGGAGTTGATGCATACTAATTTCTCTGCTGTTAGCCAAATTGGAAGAAAAACAGCGGTGCTTTAAAAAAATATGCACATGAGAGAATAAATTTGTGATTTTAATTTGCTGCAGAGCAGCATTTTGTGGTTTTCTGCTTTTTGGTTTGGCTTTTTTCTGGGGATGGGGAGGAGCTTTCAGAAACGTGTTTAAGTGCAGAGAAGAAGTACCCCTGAAACAGTTGATTTTGAATAGCCCTTTTCTGTATTTATACTCTTGAAAAACATTGGGCTGTTCTGTACCCTTGGAGAATTTGCTTTTTGATGCCCCTTATCTCTGTCAAGTTATCAGGGTTTACACTGCATACTGGTTATGTGAGTTGAGGAAGATGTCATTCCCTATCTCAGTGCCTTGACTTTGGCCCTACACAGAGTTAAAATACATAAAAATTTCATTCTTCCCATAGATAATAGCTTTTACTGACCTTGAATATAAGGAATTTCTCTGTAAGAGGGTTATCAAAGTTTTAATTTAAAATTAAGCAAGCCCCAGAAAAACCTTCATTGTTATCATAGTCCTGTGATTTCAAGAGAAACTACCCTGCCTAACAGACGCAGCCTGGTGTCCTTACTAAGCAGATGGCAAGGTTGTTTCCTTTCTTCTGACCAGTAAGCATGACAAAGTTAGTGAACTTTAGGTGAGTGTCAAGAAATTTCCTGAAACAGAAATGAAAAATATAAAAAGGAAGTGTCAGAGGGTGAAATGCCTGTAGACACAGTAAGATTGTTTCTACCATTGTTAGATCCAGTTCTTCAGATATATTGGGATTCATTGGTATGTTTCCATTTCCATTACATTGCTGTAATATTTATTCAGCACATAGGACTGGATTCAAGCTAATTTAAGGCTTTGCATATTATAGTTTATTTCCACTGTAATTGGATTCCTGGAGCTCCAGCAACAGCTTTGCTTCCTCACAGCCTGTTTTGATTTTATTTCTTCCACTACTTAAGCCTATGGTGAAATTATGCATTTGCCCATCAGTGGTCTTTTCCAAGATGAGTTTAGTGATACCCCAAGCATAGGCATCAAGTAAAAAGGGAAGTGTCTTTTTAAGTGTTACACAACCTCTTTAATAGAAAAAACAATTTGGAGAAGGCTTAGAGCCTGTAAAAGCAGGTAGCAGGGGCTCTTTACTATATATGCCAGATGCAAGTCTGGAGGGTTTTTTGTTTGTTTTGCTTGTCTTTTCTTGTATAAGAGAGAAATGGAACAAAAGTTGACTGTTATGATGCTATCTGGGTTATTGATCATTTGCTTGTTTGGTTTTTTTAATATCTGTGAGCAGAGTGGAACAGCAGCAGCAGTCCTTGTCTTTAACCAGGAATCCTAAAACTGTAGTTGCTGAGCACCAGAGGCTTGAATATAAAAAAAGAATAAAAAGGGACAGAATGTGAAAAAGCCTAAAGGAGGACTCTTTGTGTGTGCATCTCTCTGATTGTTTATTAGCCAAATCAGCATCTCTCCTAATTGTAGCAAAGTTCAGAGCTTTGAAAGGAATTTGAGTAATTCTGCGATAAACAATACTGAAGTTCTTTCCTCTTCAGTTTCCTTTTCTTAACCATGTGCACTATAAAGCGATCTCTGCTATTGAAGAAGTTTGACAGGTTCACATCCAGCTCTGGAATGTTTTGGAATTTTTTTTTTTCTTAATTTATTAAGCCAAAACTTTTGGCCTAGTAGTGAGGTTTAAGCTCTGCAGCTCACTTGAATGAAATCATAGAATGGCTTTGATTGGAAGTGACCTTAAAGATCATCTAGTTCCAACCTCCCTGCCATGGGCAGAGACACATTCCACAAGACCAGGTTGTTCAGAGCTTCATCTAGCCTGGCTTAAACACTTCCAGGGGTGGGGCATTTGCCACTTTTCAGGGCAACTCCTCCAGTGCCTCACCACCCACAGTAATAAATTAATCTAAACCTATTTCCTTTCAGTTTGAAGCCATTTTCTCTTGTCCTGTCACTACATGCTCTTGTAGAAAAGTCCCTCTCCAGCTTTCTCATAGGCCCAGTTCACATACTGGAAGGCCACAATCAGGTCACCTGGAAGCCTTCTCTTCTCCAGGCTGAACAATCCCAATTGTCTCAGCCTTTCCCCCTAGGAGAGGTGCTCCATCCCTCTAACCAGCTTGATGGCCCTCATCTGGACTTTGTTCAACAAAGTATAAGACCTAATGCATTTGTAGTTGCATTTCTCTTGAGAAAGATGCAAGAAGAGGGGATGCTAGTGACCAGTCAAAATACCTAACATAGATTTAAAAAAAATACCTTAAACTTTTTTTTCCCCACAAAGTCTGAACAGTTACCTGGAGTGTGTAGTTGGAAGGGTGACTGGTGAGCAAGGCAGAAGTGCAGCTGTAAACCCAACATGCAGAGAGTGTATTGAGGGTGACATGGTGAAAGGACTGTGTAAATTCTGACAGTGTCAGAGAATTTGTTGAGGGGAAAGTCAGGTATTCTTTCCTGGCAACTTTCAGGGTTCTGGCCATGGGTTTGACTGTTCCCACAGTGTGAGGACTTGTACCCTAAAATCCTGTAGTCTCTGTAGTGCTGTAGCTGGTGCTTTTTGTGCTATTTCTGCACTTGGTATATGCATTACTGAAGAATCATAAATTAATGGTGCTGGAAATAAGCTCTTGTAATAAAGAAAATGTTGAACTGTGTGTTCTTGTCTCTGTTGAGGCATTTGGTTTATTTTAAATAGGTTTGTTTCAAATTCAGTTTTCTTTGTGTGGCCCTAATTAGCACTTAACAGTAGAAATAGCATTATCTAAAAAATTAGATCAGGAAACAATGTAAGGAAAGCTCAGTTAAAAAAGCTGTCTATCTTACTAAATGTCAATAAAGAAAATGATGCTGTTGTTTGGTTTTTGCAGAGTAACTACATGTAATGCATTGCATGGGGGTCTTAATTTGCTCAGAAAATGCTTTGCTTAGAATACATTGTGTGCTTCACTGTATGGTTGTCGAGTAGCAGATTTCTTTGAGTAGATGGCAACAGTATTTTGTGATAACGATAGCTGTTCTTGGCAGCTATGACTTGCTACTGCTGTACTCACAATGGTCTGTGCTGAGACTTGCCTCTAAGTCCCTAAATACCTTGGGACTGACCTGCTTATCCTGCCTTTCCTTGGTTTTCATCAGTGTATGTCAGGCATGTCCTGTGCTGAGCCACTTTACCTAAGTCTGTCTGTTTTCTCAAGCTTAGATTCAAAAGAAAGTGTCTGAAGTGACAGACTTTCTGTATGTAAGTGAAACATGATCTTTTGGTGGACTTTTTTTCCTTTGTTCATGTGGGGTTTTTTAACTTTAATGAAGACCTGGAAGAGCTTCTGAGATTAACTGCACTGTACAAAGGCATGAGAGCAGCAATATGTGTATATAATTTGAAAAAAATGCCCAATGCTTTACAAAATAATTCTGTTCATTCTGGTTATAGGGAGTTTTGAAATAAGCAAAAGGTGGTATGGCAGCTTAGCTGTCAGGCTACCCAACCCCAAGTCCAGACTCGAGTGCTAAGCACGACAATTCAGAATGATTTTTAGCCCGACACGCTGACCAGGAGGGAGGGACAGGTTCCGCTCAGCTTTGTCCTGCCGTGGAGCAGCGAGTGGCGCCAGGCGGAGCAGCAGCGAGTGCCACCTGGGGGAGCTCGGCTGGAACCGGCGCCTTTCGGCTCCAGAGGCAGCAGCATCCCGGGAAAGCGCTGCCGCGGCTTCCCAGCGCCACGCGGGGAGGCCTTGGGCTGGTTGCTGTCGGCTTTCTGCAGCGCAGCGTGATTCCTTCTCGTCCTGAGCAAAGCCGCGTGCACGAAAGAGAGCACGCTAAAAAGTGTTTTCGAAAATGCCCATCAATGGTTCGTGTTTACAGAAAGAGAAATAGCAGTGGTTAATTAGACTAAGGAATTTCCTACAAACTGCACTGAGATGACTTGAGTTTGAAAGACAGCACTTCTGGTGAGCTGAGAAACTACATGTTTACATCACTAAACTGTGATCAGCACAGAGTTAATACATACACGCAGGAAATACACGCGTTTCACCAATTAAAGCGAATGTCTTTCTGCTTAGGCTTTGAGCGTATGCTTCGCAAGAGTATTTGGGGAGTGTCAGTCAAGGTTTTGATCCCTCTTCCTCCTCCCACAAGACCCTGTGGGGAGTTTTCCTCTTTGTTTCACTTGGCATAGAAGCAGCATATGCTGTTTTAAGTAGGGAGCCTTGCAACGTGGTTGGACACAGACCAAAAGTTGAGTATGGATCATCTTTTCAAGAAGTTTTATACAAAGTTTGAAGGAGAAAATACTGTGTCACATTCCCTTCTGGACCTCATATCCGATGTTACTTTGTAAAAAATACGCTGTGTTGCCTTGCAAGTGGTGATTAGCTGCTGAACTTGATCTTTTCGTGGGTTTGGAAAACCATGACCAAAACTTTGGAATAGCACTGGAAATGGATTCAAAAGTATTGGAGAGATGGGAGGAGGAAGAAGACATACGCGTAGCAGTTAAACCACAGAGGAGCCAGACAGCTCATTCCTTACATTAGAACATTTATTATGTTTTTCACATTCAACCACGCTGAATTACAGTAAACCAGAATGAAAGTGACAAAGGGATTCTGTGATTTGATCTTTGCCTGCTGGCAAAAAGTTAAGTATTTTGGATTGGAGCCGCAGTATGGATGATTAGCTCCAGAAACTAGGCAGAGGATGCTGTAGGTTGAATGTTTTGAAGAAGTGGGCAAGAGAGACAGTGATGTTACTGTGATTTTCGTCAATGGGCAAATGTGTAAAGGGGGTTTTGCTCCTTTTTGCCAATACAGATGAGAGGGTCTTGTTTGGACCACCTCATCTCCTGCTGCATTTGTCTTAAGTGTCACAGTTAACTGCCTTTCTGTGGAAAAGAAAGTGAAAGGATGATGTAGTTTGGGAATATCATCAAAATCTGTAGCATCTTACCAAAAAACCCCACAAAATCCAAACCTCAAGCTCCAGCAAAACCCCTCAAAGCTGGAACATTTTGGTATATGTTGATGTGCAGGGGGGAAAAGACTGGAAGATTTTTGTGGGATATTGTTGTAGAAGGGAAGCTGTAACTCACACCTGCATCCAGAGTGCTGCTGGAAGGGAATGAAAGGAGCCACTAGAATTTTGTGCAATTTTGAAGGAATAACTATGGACTTGAAAGAACACTTGAATCTTAAACAGGTTCTGCCATATTACTTAGGAAGGCTGAGGGGTGGTGGTGAATAGGAGCAGAAATGAGGGCTTGGTTAATGTCCTCATAACTGCTATCCCTTAGGTCAATGTTATTTAGGGTTTCTTTCAGTGTCACTTCTTGGTTCATGTGAAAGAACTGTGTTAGTGTTAGCATATAAACTTGTTTTATGGCTTATGTGACCTGGGATCAAAGCTATTCTCACGGGGTTCAGAGCAGCAATGCATCTGCTCCAGAAGGGATTTTGTAGGCAAACAAATGGCAAAAACTAGATCAGGGACAGATGTCCTTATTCTCTAACAAAGATAATACGCAGTGTTTGACAGTCAAATGTCAAAGTCTGAGTGTGTTGATGTGAGTATGGATTTTACCGTAGCTATCCTTGGAGTTTGGATATCGTCCTGAAACCTGAGAATGTGAGTGCTGGTTTTGGGGTTCTGTGAGTTGTTTTGCATTCAGAAATGCAACATCCAGTACCATTTATCCAAGAAGGGTGGCTGTCTGTGCAGGCTGTCTCTGAGCATCCAATTGTCCTTACTTGTTTACAAAATATTTCATGTCAAAAAAACCCTACTAATATCTATTTTATTTCTACCCCTCT